>JAQIYK010000235.1:0-16852 GCA_034700465.1 Rotylenchus robustus
AATGTTTTTTAATTATGCATAAAAAACTGGGGGGGGGGCTGGGGTTTTAAAGCAAATAGTTCAAACTTTCATATAGCGGCGAAATTTTTTTTGGAGTGGGGTCGCCAATTTTTTTTGGGGGGGGGGCTGGTCGCGCAACATTTTGAGCCAAGTGGGGTCCCGCAATAATATTTGGATTTTAGGGTCCGCACCACCTGTGGTGCGGCGGAGCAAAAATTTTCAAAAAAAAATTTGAGGGAGGGTCTGTCTAATAAGGGCAATTGGCAAGTACTACCAATGCCTAGGCAACAAAAATTGAAAAATTTTGAGCTATATCTGGGTTGGGTCTAAAAAAGAAAATAGAGGCCATACAAATTCTCTACCGGGATTTTTTTGTTGAAAAAAATGAACTTTAATTTTTATGAAAATGGAGTACCCAAATCCAAATTTGATGGTAAAGGCCTTAAGAATTTAGAAAATTCATTTTTTACTGCTAAATGATAATGAGAGTGTATTTTATATAAATGTATGTTTGTATGTATGTACCTATAGTTATAATCAATATGTTCGAAAATGTAGGTAAAAAATAGAAAATGTGTTAAAAATATAGAACAAATATGTGGAAATAATTGGCATTTTTGGGTAAAAATGGACAGTTTTCCCCAAAATTTTGGAAGAATTTGCATTTTTAGGCAAAAAATGGGCTATTTTTTGAAAATTTTGACCTATTTTTCACTCCAGAAAACTCCAGATAAAAAATTTCTGGAGCTGGAGCTGGAGTCTGGAGTTGGGATTCGGGCCTGGAGTGGATTTTTCTGGAGTTACTCCAGAAAACTCCAGCTCCAGAATTTACTCCAGACATGCCAAAATTGCCTGGAGCTGGAGTACTGGATTCAGGAAACTCCAGATCTGGATCAGCTCCAAGCTCCAACTCGATCTCTAAAAAAATAGCATTTTTGAATTTTATAAAATTGTTTAAAACCACTCAAAAATGGTTTTTAATTGTTTTTAAGCACATTTAAGGTCGTTTCTGGCCGTTTTAGGGGTTTTCTGACCTTTTTCCAGTTTAAAAAAATTCGAAAAAAGTTAAAAAAATTGGTTGGGGGTGGGATTTGTGACTAGTGCCAACATGTAATTATCTTTTTCAGGAAGTCATTGCCGGAAAAATTGAATTGCGATTGTTTGAATTTGACAAGCGTTTTGAACAGAAATACCCGAACATCTTTACTCAATACGACTACAACTCTCCTTGTAAAATTCCAACTGAGTTTTGCAATCACTTTGACTTTATTTTTGCTGATCCGCCTTTTTTATCCGATGAATGCATGATTAAAATTGCCCAAACAATTCGCTTATTGTTTAAGTCCGGGAGCTACAAGTTGTTAATCAGCACAGGAGGCAACATGGAACATTTGCTTCAAAGAATATTGGATGTGAAGAAGACAACTTTTAAACCATCTCATAAGAATAACTTGGCCAATGAATTTTTTACCTTCGCAAATTATGCTATATCAATGTTATAGTCAATGCGTCGTTAAAATTTATGTTAAACCCATGTATATGTCCTCAAAATTTTTTTAAAATTGGTTAAAATCCATTTTATACATTATCTGAAATACATAAAATCACACATAGTTTAAGTAAAAAATCAGCAGTACGCAAGTCGCATGACCTTAACTATTTTGGCCGGTAGCCAGCAACAGCTGTGGGCGGAGATGCTCTGTTGTCCGAGATGCAAACAAGTTTGTTAAGCTTTGGACGTATCCAATATTTTGATTAATATACGATTCTGTAGAAATTATATAAATTCAAATTTTGATACATAATCATAGTAACTATAAATAACGAAGTTGAGTAAAATTAAAAACGCTTGAAAAAGCGAAAGATTTCGTGTTACCTTAGAAATGAGCGTGTAAAACATTATTTGGTGCATGGGATGGGTCCCATATGAAACTACAAATTATTCATAAATACAGGTCTATTCAAAGCAATACTTGCCGGTGACCTTGTGTTGCGGACATTTACTTTGTTTGGAGTGTTTAAAGAATAATGGAATTTGTCCGTTTGATAAGGTTTGTGAGCTTTATTTTTACGGATCTTAATGTAAATGTTTTACCTAGATTAGGACAAAATATTTTTTTAATGAATTGGATAAAATTTAGGAGAAAGCAAAATGGGACGATTCTTCCAAGGTGTACATTAATGGACCCATTCTATCAATTGCTTTTGGCAACGAAGAAAACATTACCCAGGTATATCGAACAATGAAATCATTGTGCTCTTCGGACAGTTCACACTATCATGCCGTTGAACGATTGGAAGAATTGCTTTTCCACTTCGCTAACTTTCTCTACAAAATTGACTCGGAGAAGGGAGCAACGGTTTGTACGCGCTAACGAAATATTAATAAATTGAAAAACAATTTTTACAGGTATCCAGCAATAGAATTAGTCGAACTGTCCAGCGCAAATTACTTTTGTTGCTTTGCACAAATTTTTGGCAGAAAGAAGGACGCATCCAATTGATTCAAATTATTCGCTCAATGAGCGAGCGCATTGTCTCAGAGCTGATACTGTGTATCCAGAGCAATTCTAACCTTTCTTCCAGCTTATGGACTGCGGTTCGAGGCAGAGGCTGTCAATTTCTTGGGCCAGGTTTAGAATATTTAATACGTTTACGGAATGAATCTTTTAAGCTATGCAAGAGGACGTGCTTAGATTGATCCTTCATACTTTAAAGAACGGAGAGTCGATTGCTCGCAAGACGTAAGTTAAACCCAAATCTTTACAATTCATATGTCAGATCTATCGATTTATATAATTATTTAGGCTGGTACTATATGTTGTAGAAACTCTAACAGCAGATTATCCACACATTTCAAAAACATGTGTTGGCCATGGTTATTTTCCTTTTATGAACATTAAATTTTAAATAAATTTAGTTGTCCAATTGCTTTATCGGGCTAGTTGTTTCAATGTAAGGCGATTTTTGTGACTCTGATTGTGTGTACTGGTGATTCTATATTTTATTTTTAGGTAATCAAACGAGAAGGAGAATCATCTCTGATGCAGTTGAAAGAGCTATTTCGTGAATATGACTCTGTCAGTGTATTTATTGTTTAAGGTGGTAAATAATCAATTAACCCTAAAATTATAGCTGCGGACAGAACATGATGCTCAGATTGTGCAAATTGCCATGGAAGCAGGTTTGCGAATTTCGCCCGATCAATGGTCATCACTGCTCTATGGGGATCCTCGACACCGAACATACATGCAGTCTGTTTGTGATCGCCTCAGCAACAATTCCCTTCAAAACGCTGTAGACGAATTGCGCAATCTCGTCAGTCAACAACCACATGATCGCAATTTATTCGGCATTCAAACTGCTTTTGAGCATTTTGATGCTTTAATTAATGAAAAATTGGAATTGCCAATAAACGGTAAGCTCACACTCCAGGTTGCATATATTTAGACTTGTACATTCAGAAATTGATTGGTCGAAAACTGTGAATTTGTTAAGTCACCTCCTTGAAATTGTAAAAGTTTACTCAAAATTTATCGTAAAGTGAGTTTGTTTATTGTTTTCATTGTTCGATAAAATTTAATGTTTAGTCGGAATACTGAGCGAGAACAGCGAATGAAATCTGCGCCAAATACTCGGAAAGGTTATGGAATGCTTAGAGAGCCATGTCATGATGCTGGATTAGCCAGTGGGTTCAGTCAACAGCCGTCAGCAAATCATGAAAAATACTACCAAAAACTCAATAGTGGCAGCACCAGAACTCCGCTTAGATCTCTCAACAGGATGTCACAAATGCCTGGTTCTATCGACTTCAATAATTCTGCGCTTTTTTATCCTCCGCCACAGCCACCCAGTCTTTCCACTTATCTAGAACAGCATCCATTTCCGATAGGAACACCTCCTGCCCGATTCATCACTCCAATACCGATGAATGGTTCTCCTACACGCTATCCAAATTCCACAAGAGACAGCAGTGTCGGGCCAGCTCCATCTATTTTGAATCAGCAGCAACAACTTCGGATGGATCCGCTAGGTTTAAATTTACTTTAAATATGTAATTTGAACTTGTTATTTGCTTATAGAAACGATGCCAAATCAATTCATTTCTTTGCTTCCCACCAATCAATTTGTACCAACGGTAGGTCATTTTGCTGAACAAATCGAGCAAAAACAAAAGGGTTATTTAAGTTTATGGAGCCGATTACGAGTGTTGCAAATACGTTTGTTCCAACATCTCTTGTGCCAACTACGACTTGTGCAAATAATAACCAGGCATATGCCAACAGACCATCAATTATTCTTTTTGGCAACAATCCAAGTCCATCTGAAGGCTCAACGGTGAGCAATTTCTTGGTTCTAAATTTTTCCTTTTATTTTGATGTCACTTTATAATTATCCGGATGTGTAGGAAACAGCGCACCGGCTTTCAATTTTTCCTATTGGATTTTTGTTTAGAAAAATATTTTAATTTGAAATATGTTTTTTTAATCAATTTTTATATAAATCCAAAAAATGTTTTTGTAGTTCATAAACGGAAGTACACTCACGACTACTCAACCAGCCACGTCCATTTACTCTACTTCTCCGCCTAATTATCAAATCACCCCAGGGGGTCTTGTGGCCACGCCTGCATTTTCAATTCCGGTCCAACCGCAACAAGTCATATTGTATGGATCAACGCCTCCGTTTGGTTCGCCTCCTCTTCTAATTTCACAATTTGCCAATTGGTCCGTTATCATCTTAATGCTTCAATACTTGATATATCATAATGTTTTTAACGCTTTAGGACAACATCGTTGGATTCTGGTGGGCTTGTTGGTGGTGGAGGATTTTTCAATATAAATCTCGCCAATGCGTCCTCCTCTGACATGACTTCTCACAGATTATGCGAAACCTCTTACGAATCTGAAGAAGATCATGTTAATAATGAGAAAAGGTTTTTAAAATTGGGAACATTATATAAACTTTATTTTTTATCCCAATAGGAAGCGATGTCGTCAGTCATCGCGAACAATCACCGAAGAAGACGATTCGGAATGGTAAATGTTAGTGATTGCTTGGGATCTTGGATGTGCCTCCTCCTATCTTTCTCGGGTTTTTAACAAATTCGAACGACTGACTGTCTCCAATGAAGACAAAAAAACACTTGTGCTTATGCATTTACATGTTGTGTATCACAACCTTCATTTTTCAACACTTGTTAGATTCTTACCACTTTTCAATCACTTTGCTCCAATTGCTTCTGAATAGTATTATTCGCATCGAATAAACAAAATTCCGGAGAATTTTCGAAATCATCATTGAAATTAAAACGTTTATATTCAATTAGGAGCCACTGGGATCTCTTCCAAGAGATCCTTTGTTTGTTGGATTAAATTAAACATTTTTGGTGTTTTTTCTACACTGTCTTACATCGTATCTCCCCCATTCAGTCATGTCTCCTTCACTGTCGCCAATTCGGTGCTCCATGGACACGAGCACGACGAATCAGAGTACAGCGTTGGCTCTCTCGGTTCTTGGAACCTGGATCTGCCGCCGCTGCCAGTCGGCCAGATGAACCTGCCTATCCCGCTGTCATTAGCCATTTATTCGATCGGTCATTCATTCCCTTGTTCCCCTTCAGATCTCCCTCCAACGTCACCTACACCGTTGCCCGCGACTCTGCCCAGCCCAACCTTTGCACAATCTTCAGAACTTGCACCGCACCGATCCCCCAAATCCCGACAATGCCTATGGTTCCGGAGTTTAGCAATGCGCAAGTCGAAAATGTTTCGGTGACCTGAATGGACTTGTCAGATTCTAATTTTGTTAAAAGCTTGATTTTCAAAAAGGTATTTAAATTTCTTCAATTTAATTTTTTAATTGACATTATGTGTATCAGGGACGGATCTAGGATTTTGCTTTTTTTGGGGGGGAGGGTACCCACCTAGGATTTTGACCTGGGGGAGGTACGCGTGCTGGCAGACCCCCAAAATTTTCGCGCCACACCTTCGACGCGGCGTAAATACTACGTACCCCGTGTACCTCCCCCCCTAAATCCGTCCCTGATGTGTATTAGCTATGTTAGCTGAAGCCAACGGTCCTAATTATCGTAGGAAAATTATATACATGTCCCTTTGTTAAAATATACGAAAACTTTGGTTGCAAGGTATTAATGTTAGTATAGTCTAATATTTGGATATTTTTTATGATCACACAAAATGAGTAAAGTTCAAATTTGATTATTTAGGGACCCTTGGCAAGCAATCGATCTTGGTGGGCAGTCATATTCTCATATGCAATGGCGTACTCAGGCATATAAATGGTGAAAAACAAAACACGTTTTCTAAATATTTTTTTTATTAAAACTTTATATAAAGTTAAAGATTTAAAAAAATGTGCTTTGTTTTCTTTAAACTACACATTTTCGGGGTTCTTAATTAAGGAAACATGAAAAATATTCCTAATTATTTGATGGGATATTTTTGGACAATTTTTGGGTACGCTATTGTCTATGCGTGTCATATTCAAGTATTTTGCCACATTTATTATTTGTCTCTGAGAGACAATATATTGTCTCTCACAACACATAGATGACTCCGATCAGTCCAAAACGTTCAGATTGTTTATTCCTTTGTTTTAACATCCCCAAAGACTTTACTTTATTTATTTTTGTCACGTATGTCGGCATAAATTCATCGCGTTAAAACTTTAATAATAAAAAACTAAATAAACTCTTATAATAAATGCTAAAATTAGGAAATAACGATTGAATCCTGACTAATTTCTAACTTTATCATTTTTGTCACTATTCTATGCTCTATGAGACATTGGATAAAAATGTTTTATTTTATGTAATGTAAAAATAAGAACGAACATAATTTTCAAACAAAGTGTTTTCCATTGTTTCGTTTTCATGTTTTTTTTCTTCGTGTTTTTAGTCAATTAATCGTTCCATACATATGCGAAGCAAACGATGACGACCGAAGGGATTATGTTGCCTGACAACCCAGGTATATACACATATTTGAACACAGTAATTGCCGACCGACAAGGCACCAATCATTCTGCAAGTTTAGTTAGGCTCGGCAGTTTCGTCTGGGCCGTCGACACCGCGTCGAGCTGTAAAGTGCTGCTCAACGATATAGGCGAATGTGCGTCACTTAGCGAGGCCCAAGTACCCAATTGCCATTCATTCGTTTGGATTGGGACACATTCTTCAATTTTCAGAAGCGGGCGAGGATGTTTGCCGGTGTGGAACCCCATGAATCGCTTCTTGCTTTTGCCCGGCCAATTCTGATCTCCGGCCGCGCCTTTCTCTGCTCTCCTCTGCGGATGGATCTCGGCAACTGCGCCAATTTGCTCAATTCCGCCTATTCCGATGGGTTTCCCGAGCCTGCGCTTCGTCTGATCGCCAAATCTGTTCTGCATGCACTCGAACATTTACATTTGATGGGAATCATCCATAGGTTAGTTGTTCAGGTATTTTGCAAACGCAAAACCAAAATTAGCATTCCTTTTGTTTAGTAAGGCATTTTGTTTAGTAAAGAAAACAAAATTTCGCGGATTTAAAATTAGCATTTCATTAAAATCACTTTTAGAGCAGTTTGTGCTGAAAATATATGGCTTGATTCGAGTGGACAGATACGCCTGTTAGATGCACTTACATTTACCAATAATGAACAATACCGTTAAAGGGCTCTCACGCGACATGCCATTAGAATTGCGAATTGTCCCAAGTGGTCAGTGATACGTACTATACTGTACCATACAGTATATTATGGGCGATTGTTTTCTTTACCAAAAATGAAAAAATTCCAGCAGCTTCTAATATTAACCCATTCATAAAAACTTCTATTTTAAAGGAATAGTTATAGCTAAGAAAAAGGCTTACTTAATTCAGGATAGGCGTGGAAGATCGGGTCCAACAGTTTACATCAGACCAAGAAGAAATGATCGCCTGGCTGGCTCCTGAAGTTCTGATGCAGGTAGGCAAGGAATAGAAAGGGATGCGATAACAAAGTCTAACCAACTGATTAACAAGATAAACAAGGGTATCCAGAAGTGTATTGATTTTTGCTGGCCATTTTAGTTAGTCTTTTTTCCCCGTGCGGCTTTGATTAACGTTTCGAGTTTCTTTTTCTTGGATGATATGTTTAAGGTATGATAGAGAGCTCATTAAAACTCCTTTTATCTGGCTCTCTACAATAGAAAAATTACGAGAGATTTCAGGCCCGTAGCTAGGGGGAATTCCCTTCCCCAAATCCCAAAATTTAAAATTTTTTAGGGAGAAATACACCCTTAAGAATCAATTTTTCGAAAATTCCTTATCATCCCCCCAACCCGAAATTCCCCCCTCCGAAATTTGGGTCTAGCTACGGTCCTGAGAGATTTTGTATTTTAGTCCAAAATTATGGATGATTCAGTTTCTCCAAAAGTGGTGCCACGCCAACCCCTACAAAAAATGAAAAACGGGCACGATGGCGAGAAATGGGTGGCGGAAGGCGGGGAATAGAAAGTTGACCGTGGCCAAATTTTTAGCTGTTAAATTTTTGGAGTAAAACTTTGACTAATACGTTATCACATTGAAGCTCATTTACTCATATTTTTAATATTTTGATAATTTGTGAAATTTTTGAGCTTCATCGGAAAATGATGACGTTTTTATTATTTAGGCTTCCCAAAGCCGAAACCTATAAAAAATTTATTCCTTGATATCTTCTCGGACATGTTTTTGTGGTTTTTAGTTTAAAACAAACAATAATTTTAGCCGAAAACCCGATTTTTGAGCGAGAATGGATATAAAATCGTATCATGTCTCTGAAAAGTTGGATTTGGTTAATTTGTTCGAATGACATTAACTCGACAGGACCTGAATGGGTACGGAGTTGGATCTGATCTGTACAGCGTAGGCATTTGCCTTTGTGGTTAGTTGCTCGACAACAAATCCAAACTTACTCGACTATCCCAAAAAGAGTTGGGCAACGGAGTGGTGCCCTTCCAGGAGATGGAACCTCTGAGGGTTTTGTACGAGAAGCTGAGCGGGTAAGTCATCATGAATTGTATTAATTCTGCATAAACAGGTCGGCTCCGGTGCTTCTGGATTCAACCTACTGCAAAGAAGAGGAGTTCGAGCAGCCAAGAACATTCTCCAAGGTGGTTCTCTTATTTTATCCATCTTTTTTCCTTTTCCTTCTCCAGGCATTACACGATTTTGTTAGCGAAGTCCTTGAGCAGAACAGGTCTGTCCATCCCTCCATGCAACTCTCTCCACCTTACCACTCATTCAAAAATGTTAATTAACTGGCCATTTGCATTTTTAGGCCGGCTGCCAAACAACTTCTCCAAAAATATGAAACCACTCTTTTTGCGGAAGGCTTAACTCCTAATGATACGATCGCCACCCATTTGAAATTAGCACAGCGACTTGTTTAAATGTTAACTTTGTTCGACAATCACCTTTACTCTTGACGAAACATCGTAATAAGTAGGCCTAGGATAGTTAGGCAAATTCCTATTTTTTAGAGACTTGTCATGGCTCATGGCCTGAAATGCACGAAAAACGTGTTTTTAGCTTCACTGGAAGCTAATAGCATGCATTTTAAGTTGCCTATTTTCAACTTTTTCTGCCATATCTTGCATATTTTGGAGTTTTTGGTCATATTTTTTGCCTATTTTGGCATATTTTGGAATTTTTTCGAGAATTTTTTTTATTATTTTCTCGAAAATTTGCGAAAAAATTTAGATTTTTTTTAATTGGATTTAAAAAAGAGAATTCAATGCATAAAACGCGATTTTAGAGACGAAAATGCGATTTTAGGCTAAAAAGTTTTGGGGAATTTTAGGCATTTATTTTAGCATATTTTGGCATTTTTCGTATTTTCATATTTTCGTGCCTCTTTTCGGGTTTTCGGGCATATTTTAGGCGTTTATTTTGCCATTTTTATTTTGCCTTACTATCCTAGCCCTAGTAATAACTACCCGAGGATTCTTTTAAAATAATTATATTTTTGGCAATTTAAGAAGAAAGGAAATGGCTATTTATGTTTATTTGTTTTATGCGCTCCGCAACACCATATATGGTTCACTCAAAAAGTCAGGATTGTACCAGATTGCCTTTTTTGTTCATCACCATTTATTGACTTGAGTTCACTCTTCTCTCTGACTGGTTACTCAACGAAAACCACAGTTGAATTTGCCGAGTCCTCGCCAAATCTGAAAATTGATGTGTCATTCCTCCAACCATTCCACCCTTGTTGCTTTGCACTATAGCATGTTTCTCCGAGCAGGATTTATTTGCCGAGTTCTTTCGTATATCGAAACGAAATAAAAAAATGTGTGAAAAAAGAGGGTGATCCATATAAAAGGGAGTTTTTTCTTACTCTTTTTTTTTTATCTGCGCTTCAAAATGCGAATTCAAAAAGAGCAAGACATTAAATGAATCGTGCTCGGAGAAAATCACCTAACTCGTTTTTGATCAGGCAGTGCAGTGACAACGAAGCCAAGTCGCGACCGGTCTCGGCGGAGTTGATCAGCACGTCTCCGTCCCGCAACTCCTCCAACATCCAATTATTACATTGACTTTCCCTTTCCTCCCTCTCCCCTTAACTTTCTTACCATTATGAAGGGGTATTCCCCGATCGGACGAGCTGAGTCCAAGTCCAGTCCGTTCTCAGCCACCACTTCCCAGTGGGGCATTGCGTTGGCGTCCGTCCTGCACATTATTCGGACCATGCGACCGGCCAGCTCCATTCTGGACAGAGTGACCGTTGAGATCAGAGGCGCCTCCTCCTGTCGCTGACTTCGGCGGGTGCCTCTCGCTGATTAATGCCAATTCGGGATTCATTTCTCAAGTCGAACCTGTTCGTTTTGGTCCCGTTGTCAACGCCAACACCAGTGGCTCGCTGTCTACTTTGGTGCCTTCTCGGCTTTTGTCACATCCCGGCGGAAGTCGAGCCCGGCATCTGAACTCCGCGGTCCTCCTGCCGATCCACCAGCCGGGCCCCGCAAACCCCTTCAACCATCGGTCCGCGCACAATCGATGGCTCACCTGACAACGAATGGTGGGCTGAGCGTGCTGGCCGGTGCTTACCTCGCCCATCCCGAGCAGATTCTTCTGCTCATCCACCGGCAACAAGTCCGAGGACGACAAAGGGGCGGATGAATGGACCAAATCGCCCTCGTGATACCATTCCACCAATGCTCTCTGGAATGAAGGACAAGGCGACATTTGGTGATGATCCACCAACAATTGCCGCTGAATATCCGCCACATCCCTTTCACACGTCCCTTTTTCGCTCCCAACTTGGATTTGGTCTGACCAACAAACAGTCCCTTCCACTTTTCTATTCCGGAGTCAATGTTCTTCCCAACACTGCTTCCCTGCTCCCCCCCCCCTCCCCGGTCCGATTGATTACCTCCGCCGGTGCTCCGATCACATCGCAATGGAGCAGCCAACTGCATCCATCCGCGCCCTCCGTCACACTGATGCCCCCGGCTTTGGCGAATTCCAACACTTGGCCGTCGACCAACGTGGGACAATTTTGAGAATGGGAAGAAAAGGAAAGAGCAGGGAGGAGGAGGAGGAGGAGGGGCAGCAGGAAAGGGAGGAGCAAATTGCCGGAGACAACGGACATTGTTCTCCACAAGTGCTAAAGCGAAGTAGTGAAAAATTAAGTGTCGAGAAAATTGGGAGAGGGGGGAGGGACAGGGACGGCAACTGGAGGGAAATAAAGGGGCTTGTCGAGAACCTTTTATCCCCCCCCCACCGGAAAAGGGTAGGTAAGCCAGCACTGAAAGGTAAATAGGGGAAGAGGCCGAAACGGAGAAAAAAGGAAGAAAAGAAGGAAGTGCGCAATCAAACAGTTTACCGAGGGGGAAGGTACACTGGGCATAGAGTGAGTGCAACCAGTGGCGAGTGTTGTTGTGAAGGGACAAAGATGGCAAATATATCCGCAGGTGCATGTCCTGTGGAGGGGGGGGGTGTCTTATTTGTTATCAGAAGAGTGGGGAACGGCTGAATAATTTAATTGGGCAAGGACCGTCGACCAACTGCCATAAAATGAGCATGGCAATGTTAATGAAATTTGGGAACGGGACAGATGATGTGGGGAGGGAGGGGGAAGGAAAGGCGAAGCGTCGGCCACCATTAGTCGAGAGATTCTTTACTGGATAACAAACAGAAAGAGAATGTGGTTTTTTCTTCAAAAAACAAAAAAATCCGCATGAAAAAAATTTCAGATGTTAATAATGGGGTAATAATAATTTCCCGGATTTGCTCCATGTCTATGCCTATTGGATTAATAACAATATTTGATCAAAATAATGCAAGAACTTCCTTTTATTTACGCTTCGTCCTCCGACAGCGGTTCGTAAACGCATTCTGCTCCTTCCCCGTCTTTCTTGATAGCGGACAACGCCTTGTTGGAACAGTCGCTCCATTTTATGGCGGAACTCTCTGGTTGTATTGATGAGTTGTCCAGCGATGTGGACGGCGTATTCAGATTACCAGTTACTCCTGCACTTTCATCATCATCCATCAGGTCCAACAGCGAGAAAAAGTTAAGAGGGACAGCCGAAGCGCATTTTGCAGACAAACTCTTTTTGGCTATGACATATTTGTTTAGTTTCCCAAAATAAGAATTTGTTAGTTAAAAACCCACTCTCTTCCTCTTTTTTGTCAAACTTCTCATTGTCACTATCATCCGATAAAGATTCGTAGCAAGAAGATGCCAATAGCTGATTCGACTCCGGCAATTCGACCCTTTGATTTCGAATCGAGTTACTACTCTTTTCCTCTTCCTTTGGTTCTTTTGTTTGAGACGCTAATACGGAAGAAGTTGTTTGATGACCTAATTTATTGATGCTGCTGCTGCTATTGGTCGTCTCCAGCATCACCGATGGAAGGAGTACGTTTGCCAAACCTATCCAAGAAGTTCGAGTATCCGATTTACAAATGAAGAAAAAACTCCTTACCTGATTTTCTCTTCATATTGTCACTCTTTGGCTCTCTATTGTCTCTAGGTTTGGATGCACTCGTCGTTGGTTGTACTGAGTGAGCATCTTCTTTCTCCTGCTCATCCAGTTGATAGATATTGGGACGGGCATTCGACGAAGTATTGACATTATCCAAACAAGAAGACTTGTTCGGCACTTCTTCGGGAAGTACAATACCAATTTGTGAAAGCATGTTGGAAGTAAAATCTGAATCGAATCTCAGTGCTATGTGTTAGTTCGGATTGCAGCACATGTTACCTTCAAATGAAACTGTGCACATTTTTTGTGCTGTGAATGCATTAGCGATGTTTGGAAACTTCTCAAAATTTATCGGTAAATCTTGCCCCAATGAACCAAGAAGAGTAGACCGATTCCGATTTGGAATACCTTTATTTTATGATATTTAGGTTTTGAATAAATGCGGAACCTTTAGTTATTGATCCATGTTGAAATCGGGAGGATTCTTCAATTGGTTCAGATTCGATTTTCGGTGACGCACTCTTAGATACGACCCTAAAAAATCCTTTGACAAAGTTGTGTAATTTCATATCAATTTTTTCTCGACAAATGTTAATTTATATTGGACTATGTCAGGCCCGTAACCAGAAAAAAATTTCGGGGGGGGGGCAGAGGCAAATTTTTGGCGACCATTTTTTTATTCGCGCCGAAAAGTCGATTTTTAGGGGTGCATTTTTATTATTGCAGCAAAAAATCGATTTTTAGGGGGTGTATTTTTGGGCTGAGATCTCAATTTTCATTGTTTTGCGGCATTTCCCGAAAATTCTTGGCGTTTTATGGAATTTTAGGATATTTTGGAAAAATTCCATCCCCGTAGGGGATATCCTCTCGTCCCCAACTGGTCCATCCCCGGTCCCCGAAATCCCTGATCGGTCCATCCCCGTCCCCGAAATTTCTGAAATCCCCCTGCCTGCCACCCTATTTTTAATTAATCGGATACGAACATTTAACAAAACATACCAATCCGGATAGGTCGACAATGCCCAAGGAGCTGCCAAGCCGAGTACGTACAGTCCGTACCCAAATGTTACGGTCATCATCAACGTGATGTAAATATGCGGTGAATGCTCCAAACGAGTGTACCTTATTTTTTTCAAAAATTACACGGTATATAGGAATTGAAATAAAAAATTTAAAATAATTTTTTTATTTTAAAAACACTTTCTAAAAATTATGAAAATAGAACACAATTTTAGGTTCCTTTCGATTTTTATCGTTGAAACGATAAAAAAAATCAAAATTCAGTAAGACATAGGGAGATTTCGATGAAGGCGCGACACGAAAAAATTTTTGTAGGGGGTGTTCACAAGTCAGAGGAAATTTTTTTGACCAAATTCGGTAAAGAAATTGCCATTTTTTGTTTAATTTCATGCACAGCACAGCGGGTGCCAACAAGATTTTTTTGAAATTTTGGTCCCAAAAAATGTGATTTTTTAAGGACCAAAATTTTTAAATTTTCCCAAAATCTCGGGTTTCGGGTAGGGTTGGCCCAAATTTCTCAGGTCGGGTTTTTGAAATTTTGATCTTAAAAAAATGTGATTTTTTAAGGACCAAAATTTTGAAATTTTCCCAAAATCTCCGGTTTCTGGTACGGTTGACCCAAATAACTAAGGTCGGGTTTTTGAAATTTTGGTCCCCGAAAAATGTGATTTTTAAGGAGCAAAATTTTTAAATTTTCGCAAAATTCCGGTTTCGGGTAGGGTTGGCCCAAATTTCTCAGGTTGGTTTTCGAGTTAGAAAACGGTCCGGGTTTCGGGGTACCCGGTGCAACCCTTTATATTAATACAATAAATGTTTACCATAATGGCAAAACGACAGCTATTAGTCGGTCCAATCCGACAAAGAACACAATCCAAACCGAAGCAAATAGGCCCAAATTTGGCAAAAATTGGAGAAAATAGCAGCAAAAATTGGAGATGAAATTTTGGCCGAAAATTGTGATTAAAAAAGTCACGGAAAAGGAGAGTAAATAGACAAAATCGCAAGCGGAGCCAATTGCCAAGAGGAGGGAACAGGTGCCATGCAGTTTACTGTAAAAATAACAGTTTAAAATTACTGTAAAAAATAAATTTTTAATAAAATGTTACTTTATCTGTTTAATTTCTCAAAAAAATAAAAAAGTTAAAAAATATTCAAAAAAATAAAATTTAAAAAAATATTTTAAGTAGTTTTAAGCTAGCTAATAAGAATGTGCTTCCAATTTGTTTGTTCCATAAATCTAAAACATCAATAAAAAAATTTAATTTATTTTTTTGAATTTACTTCCTTAAATCAAAAACATCAAGAAAAAATAAAAAATTTAATTTTTTTAATTAATTTTTTTTAAATTTACTTGAAATTTTTGCAAAAACTTATCTAGTTTCGTTCAGTTCAGAACTCCTGTAAATTTACTATTAATAACATATTTTGGTTGATTTTTTTGGATCAAATTTGATTGAAAAATTTTTGATGTTTTTATTTTATTTTTTAGTTTTTTTTTAATTTAATAAATTAAATAAATCATTTACAAAAATTATTTTTTTACTTGTCTCTTATAGAAATGTTCAAAAGTGCCGCATTGAACACCAGGCCGGGCAAAGAAAATGTCCATCGAACCAAAGTGGACAAAAACAATTCCCCCGAGAAATGGTGGCCATCTCCAAAACGGCCAAACGCCTTAAATAAAATAAAAAAATAATTTAAAAAATAATTTGTTAAGTAAAAAAAAAGTTAAATTTTTTCCAGGTATATTTCTAACAGTACCTCTGGTTAGTTTTTTAGATGAAATTCTAACAGTACTCCTGGTGCTATTATTTTAACTTTATCCGGAGGAAGTTTTTCTGAAAATTTATCAAAACTTTTCTCAAATCCATTTATTAATGGGATTTTTCATATTTTTCTTATATATTGACCGCTGATGTCATATAAAACAATTTTGAAATTTTAAATAAATATTTTTCGGTTGAATATTGGAGGAGAGAACCTGTGGAGACAACCTAAGTCCAAAAGTCAAAATTTTTGGCGATAAATTGTGAAAAAAACAACTAAAATCTTACCAAATTCGGCATCGAGTAGTTATTGAAGGACATGTTGGTACAATTTTCAAAAATTATTTTTTTGACTAAAAATGTAAAATTTGTTTAAAAGCAAACATTTATTAAATTGGAAATGAAAAGTTGATATTGCCAAAAGCCAAATTATTTGCCAAAATCCAAAATTACAGTAGGTACTTAACTTCATTACATGGCCAAAACAGCCAACTTTACTTTTTTTATATGGGCAATTGTTTTAACTCAATTTTGCAAAACAATAATAATAATAACATTGTTGAAGTTGGAAGTATATTTCTCTTCTGAAATTAAGAGGCTGAGAGGGGATAAAATTACAGAGGGCAGGAATTACAGGAAATACGGTATTTGTGTTCTGTTACCACATTTTTTAGGTTACTGTATAAAGTTTCTAGTAGAAAAGGAAGAAATTTACCAAGTGTAATAATTTGTACCTTAATAAAATTTACCAATGTCCAATAATCACATTGAAAAGCTCTCAACGAGAAACATTAAATTGGTGCGTCAATGACATTTTGTCCAAATTATTGGCCTCAAATAAAATTAGTCCAAAAATTTTGCGATACAATGTTATTATCTTTGGCTTTCCATATAGTAACTAGATTTAGTGCTGCTACCAAAATGCCAAATTGCCCACATGGCAAAGCAAATTGAAAAAAAAAGAAGTTGAAAAAGCACAAATGTCTTTATTAGGGCCATTACTTGCAAAGATGGTCCCCAACCGATTTGTGCAAAACAAAAGGGTCCCCCTATAATTTTGCATTTTTTTGCAAAATAAAAGGGTCCCTCCCCTCTATGTTTTTTAAGTTTTT
>JAQIYK010000236.1:0-16834 GCA_034700465.1 Rotylenchus robustus
GAGAGAGAGATAGAAAGAGAGAGGAGAGAGAGAGAGAGAAAGAGAGAAGAGAAAGAGTGAGAGAGAAGAGAAAGAGAGAGGAGAGAGAGAGAAAGAGAGGAAAAGGATAGAGTGGTGAGTGTACTTTGGACTGATTGCTTGTAATGGTTGTTTTTTCTTTTGGAGGTGTACTGCTTGTTCTTCTGTTTTTCCGGTGTCTCTCTGTCCTTTATCTCATTTCTTTACTTCATTTTGCCCTCAGTCACTTTTTCCTCCTCCTCCTCATTCTCGCGCGAGATATTCCCTTGTGTAGGGATTTGGATTATTGGACGAAGGAGGGAAAGAAAATAACGAGTGAGGAATAAGAATGTATGTAAAGTGTATTTTGAGTCCAGAATAGTTCTGAGAGTAAACTCAGAGCTCAGAGATTAAACATTAAAAAGAAAAAGACTAGTTATGTCATAGAGGGAAAATGAAGTTCTGGAAAAATCTTTTGACAAAAATGCACATCTTTTCAAAATTTTCACCCGATTTTGGACATAATTAGTCTAATTTTTGCTCAAAGCTCAGAGATTGGATATACGCCGCGTCACTAATAAAAAATGTTTCCCAACTTTTGTTTTTTGTTTTTGCCAACTCAATTTTAGAGGTTCAAAGACCATTGTTGTCTGTCTACCTCACTGCTCCACCACACCACCAATGTGTTCCCTCCCCACAACCCCATCTTCTTCTTCTTCTTCATCTTCTTCCTCTTCTCCCTCAGCTACTCCTCCGGCTGCTCTATCCCTCTGTGCCCCGCCTCCCCTGCACATTCCTCCGCCTCGTCCTCAGCCCCCGAGTGTCTTCCTCTGCGTCTCTGCACTTCCCCACCAACCGATGGCTGAGCAGAGCAGCAGAAGGTAAGCGCAAAACAGTGGGAAACAGAAAGAGAAAGGTAGTTAGAGAAAGTTGAAAATGAGGAGGGGCAGAGAAAGAGAGGAAAAGATGGACCCGATTAGAGACCATTGAGAATGAGGAGGGGCAGAGAAAGAGAGAGAAAGGATGGGCCAAGTGTGCCTTCCCCGTCCCCATCCACTTTTTGCCTCCCTTTTCCTTCCATTTCATTTTCTCCCAAAAAGGGTCGTCCCTTTTCCCGCCGCCACTTCGTCTTTTTCCTCCTCGTCCACCATTCGCCACTGTTACGTCGTTGCCGAAGGCACATCGATTTCGGGAGAAGAAGGGCATTGTTGCCGGAGGGTACAACAGCCCAACAACAACAACAGAAGTTGCTGTTGCTGTACAACAACAACAGCACAACCCCACAACAAAGGCAACAAATACAACAACACCACTGCCAGGGTAACATCACGCCAGGCATTCAATCAGGTTAGACATTCCATACTCCACACTAACTACAAATACACTTTCCCAATTTTTGCCATTTTGCAATTTGCTGGGCGGATTAGAGCAAAATGTATGAACAAGATGGGATTATATTGCATTTCATAAAAGCGAAAATTTGTAGACATTTGGCAATTGATTGTATTGGACACTGTACACATCGGTATCGAACCGATTCCGAACCCGAATAAAAAACCGGCGGAAATCCGGCGCTGAATATCCGTGAAATTCCTAGGATTAAACACCGGTATTATTCCTTACGTGTCTCATCCATTGGGATTACGGGTGTGTGCAGCGAATTTCTGATTCTGATCCGATTATCTGTCTTTTGCGACTCTTTTTCGAACTGTTCCCCACCCGCCACAATCTGCTGGTTGGGTCTAACCCTTCCCTTTCCCTCTCTCCCCCCCCCTTTTTCTCTACTTTTTCGTCTTTTTTTTGTTCTTTTTTGGTTGGGAAATTGTGTGTTATTTGTTGTTGTTGTTCACATTTTGAAAGGCAGCGAGGAATCTCTTCGCTGGGGTAGAGAGGGAATGGGCGAAAAGGGAAGTGAGAGAAAAAGTGGAGAAAAAGCGAAAAAAGTGGAGAAAAAGCGAAAAAAGTGGAGAAAAAGCGAAAAAAGGGGAGAAAAAGCGAAAAAAGTGGAGAAAAAAAAGTGGAGAAAAAGCGAAAAAAGGGGAGAAAAAGCGAAAAAAGGGGAGAAAAAGCGAAAAAGGGAGAAAAAAAAGTTCTTCTTTTAATTTATTTTTTCTCTAACCGTGTAAAAGTGGAAGATGTCCGCCGGTGTGGGTACAAACAACACTTTGCACATTTATGATGTATAGGACTATCCCAGCCCAGCCCGACTGAATAATTTCATCCCCATCTCCCCCCCCCCACACATTCAACCCCCCCCCCCTTCTCCCCCCCCCCCCAATCGGACCATACCATACCTATTTGCCTTTCGCACATTTTTATTATTCGATGGGAAAATCGTAAATATAAAATACAAAATCCAAAACCCCGAAAATAATTGCATTTGTTCCTTCTTCCATTCCATTAGGCAACCTTTTAAACTGACTAAAAGTCACACTTTGTCACGCCAAAACTCGGTTTAGAGTCCAGATACGGTATCCAAGAAAACACCCTATCTAAACACGGTATCTAAGGAGCTAAGGACTACGGTATCCTCCTTTGTCCTTTTGCTTATCCCCAATTTTGCACTTATTATTATTTTGTTGTTTTCCCGTCCAGTTGAAGCTGTTCGGGCGCATGGCGTGCTGTTTCTGCTGCTGCCCGGTGTTCCGCTGCACCATTTGGTTCTGTGCCTTGGAGGTGCTCTTCGGGCTGTACTTCTGGTTCACCCAACTCAGCGACTTGGTCCGCTACCCAACACTGTTCGTTCGTTTTTTGTTTTTGTTCAATTTGAACTTAATCAATCCATCCCATCATTTTGGACATGTTCAGGCAAGTCAAGGAGTTGTTGCTGCTGCTGTTATTCACCGGTTGGCTGATCACATTGGGCGTGTCCACAGTGTCTCTGTTCATTGCCCGACGCAAAAAGGACCCGCAGTTCGTGTGGCCTCGGCTGGTATGCCATTCACATGTTATGAAATTAGGTAGGCCCCGTCCCTGAACTCGCTCATCCGTGTTTTTGGTCATTGGGGGGGGGTAGATCCCGAACGAAATATTCCCTCAAAAGGGATTTCTGATTTTAAAATTATTCCCTTTCAGGTCCAGCTGACCGGTTTCCTGGTGCTTCAGTTTTTGCTCGCCGTTCTGCTGGTCATCTACTTTGCCGGTGCCCATCATGGCATCAACAGTTGGTTGATCTCACTCCACGAGGTTAGTTTCAAATCCGCTATTCCCGATCCTTAACACAAATCACCACTTTTCTTGCAGAAAGTGTTCTCGGACCCGTTGAATCGCGAGCAACGACAGGATGCGCATGAGACACTTCGCTTTTACTTTTTGGGACTGATACTGCTCGACTTTGTGCTCATCTGCTACTCGGCATGCGCACTTTGGGGCATCAAAAAGTACTACGAGGAGCTGAAGACGGAGGCGTGGGTATTCCAGGTTAGGAAAAGAGAAGGGAGGGAAATGAGAGAGGAATTAGGAGGAGGAGAGATTGGGGTACGGTAATCAAATGTACGGTACCAAATAAGTCCCAAGCTTAAACTGGGTACGGTAGGACGTTGAACGGCAAAGCTACGGTAGGTACAGAGCGGTACTATTTGTGTAGCTTAAGCGTAAATACATTTAATGTGTTGTTTTTCAAAAAAAATCAAAATCATTTTGGCCAATTTTTAGCGCGTCAACCAAAATGAACAGCCGAGGACGGGGCAGCCCCCGCCGCGACAGCCCCCGGTGAACCCGGCATACAAGGCATCCATTGGATAGGTTGACCACCAACACCAATCCACCTACCTAATCACACTGATCTGATCCCGATGATCTCGGGACAATGCCCTGAGGCAAAATTCCCCAGAGAACATAATTAAGTTCCCATTGTTGCCACCCGTGTTCCGTTTCCTATAAGTTGTTTGTCCCTCTCGCCATCACGATATGTCCAATACTTTGCATGTATCTCTCTATTTTTTTCTTTTTTCTCTGATCTGATCTGACTCTCCTCTGATCATCTACTATTTCCACCATGCACATTACAGTAATCTACCCCCAATTTTCCTCATTTTTTTGCTCTTTTTCCCCACCATTTTTGACCACATTCCCTTGTCCAATTTCCCACCTCCCTCATTTTGCTCTCAACTTTTACGAGTTTTTCTTGTCAAAACAAAAAGTTTGGATTTTTTCTCCCTTTTCCCAATAAACTTTGGATTTTCTTTTCCTTTCCCCTTAACCCACCGATGTTCCGCGCACAGTTCGGTCCCTCCCATCCGGGCAGGCACTTGCACTTGTACCTTCCCAACTGCAACGGCACACAGTCCGCCCCGTTCCGACATGGCTGTTCACTTTTGCACGGGTCCGCAATTTCGGAACAGTCTGTCCCCGTGAAGCCGGTCCTGCACCAAATTTAAATTTGTGTTGTAATTTGGAAAGTGAAACACCGTATCTGGTTGGTTAAAGCAATGTTCGGAAAGGGATACATCCGGAACAGTATCCGACAAGTGCAACACCCGAAATAAGTAACAACATACAGAATGTGTACTATCTCAGAAAAGTGCCCGGAAAATGCTTTTGAAAGTGTCATGAATGTGCAACAAAAGATATATTTTAAAATATATTTGTCCCATAAACTGATCTAAATTTTGTTTTTCAATTTTTTAAAATTTGAAAAATTTCCGCATAAAAAGAGTTGGATGGACATTATGCATTGATTACCTGCAGATGCACTTTGTGGTGCCAATGCCGGGCAAATCCTGGCACACGCCTCCGTTGGGACAATGCACCGCTGCAATGCACTCATCGGGCCCAAATTGGCAACGGGAACCGGTGAAATCTGTGGGGGGGGGGGTGGGGAAAAATCAGCTCTGATTCTGACTTTGACTTTGAACCAATCTTAAAACTTCAGAGTCATTTGAGCCTAATTTTGAACAATTCAAATTTTGGATAATTCAAACAATTTGTGCGTAACAAATAAACATATTTTTTATCGTTGTGTATTGCACAGCAATTTACAGCAACAATACTAAGTCAGTCTCTCCCTTTCTGTCCTTCCCTTTCCCGCCCGCACTCACTTTGTGCACAAATGCATCGGAATCCGCCGTTGTGCAGTTCGCAGGTGCCTCCGTTCAGACACGGCTTCGAGTCGCACAGGGGCACTTGCTGTTCGCACAGTGTGCCGGTGTAGCCGGGACGACACTCGCAAATCTCCTTCAAATGGACATTTTAGCCATTCAAGATAATCACAACAGATATACGGTACTTCCCCGAATCCCACCCCGTAATTTAAGAATACGGTATCTCGAAACAGAATAAGTATGTTCGAATGGTTGTTGTTGCCTTGTGATTGGCCACCACGCACTGTCCCCGGTTCATGCACTTCACTTCGCGACAGTCCAACTTCTTGCAGTGTTCCTCCGCGAATCGACCGGTTTCAACGGTGCGCGTGTCATTCGCGCACTGCAAACATCGTTGCTGACCAATGCTGGGCTGAACAACAAAAATAAAATAAATTATTTATTTTTTGAATTGTTTTGCCTGGTAAAAGTTGACAGGACATGGCGAACATGGCTCCAGACCGGACACGGAAAAGTGTCCCGGCGTGCATGGTTGCTTGCACTGATTGGGTCCTGTTGAGCCCAGCTTGGCGGTGTAGGTGCCTTCAGGGCATGGCTCGCACTGTTTGTACCCATCTGCTGGGGGTGCACTAGCAAAAGTGTGCCGGGGACATAGTTGGCAGGGGATCATCCCGCTCGAGCTGTACATCCCATCTCCGCACAGTGCCAGACAGGAATCGTTGCTTTGGGCACCGGACTGTACAAAAATGACGGTAATAAATTGAACTTGTTGGACTTTGTTTTTGAGCACCTGGAGGGTATAAGTTCCTTCGGGGCATTGGGTACATTGGGTACGTCCTTCCTTGTCCTGATACGTCCCCAGCGGACACTCCACACAAGAATTGTTCACAAAGGATGTGCCCTTTGGACAGGGTACTGTAATACGAACACAGTGAGGATACTGTGTGAAAAATTGATAGTTCACAGCATTCAGGAAGTCCAGGAGCCGGTGACAGTGCGGGATCATCCTGTTGAGGATCTTTGAGCAGTTCGCCACTGGAACAGGTAAATCCTTGGCCCAGCTCGACACCCGTGGTATTCATCGACGGACAGTCCAGTCCCTAAACAAACAAACCCAATTCAAAACTGTTCTGTTCTATGACTTGTGCGGCTGGGACTGAGTCGCCCGCGATGGCGAGCAGTGCGCGGATGGGCAACGAAGCGCCCGGAATGCGCAAGTCGAAGATGGTTCGCAGAGTCAGAGAGCACAACTCGTAGAACACGGGTTGAAGCACGGTGGGCAGAATTTGAATGGTGTAGTTGGCGCCAATCTCAAAAATTTGTGTTTAAATTTGGCAAACTGATCCTTTCCCTTTTTCCTTACTGTCTTCTCGTCGTCCGCTGGCGAGAATTTGGCACCCAAAAAGCGCACATAAATTTGGACGGTGCTCGAGCAGCGCTGGCTGAGCACTTGGCCAATCCCATCGAACATGGAGCCCACCATGAACTCGTAACTCTGTGAAGGAAATGGAAAATGAGAAGGATACGATATCACAGATACATTATTTGAGATACGATATCATAAAGATACGATACTCAAGAAACAACATAGTAGATACGATACTTATACTATAGCTTAGCTACGACGATATCTTACAATACGATATGATGGATACGATACTCTGAAGTCCCCTCAACCTTAAGGCACTCGCTGGGCATCGGTGCCGACAGTCCGTATCGCATGTTCACGCGCATCTCATACCTTGCTGGCTCCAGCGAAATTGGCACACAAGCGGGTGGTTGGGGACTTGAGTTTGAATTGGTGCTATCTTTGGCATTTTGTTCAAGTACGAATTTCGAACCTCGGCATCCACCGGCCCGTTGCCTCCTTCTCCAGCGAGCATGTGTACCGCTGGGGCAATGCGGGTGCATTTTCCGTTGGTTTATCCAGTTGTGGGACAATACTAACGAAACGGAATCCGGCCCGACACTCCAACTGGCAATGCGTGCCGGTGGCTTGCCGTTGGCACTCTTTGCGCACACTTTGTTCATCTACCGGAAGGGACCATGGGGCGCAGGGCTCCGGCATCAGCGCGACTTGAAATTGGCACTTGTTCCGGTTGGACAGAGCATCTAACACCGACACGTCCACCTTGATAAGAAATAGTCAAGAACGGGAATTTCGAATCGCAACTTGTCAAGTCCAACACAACGAACCGTGACATGTTGGTGGAGGCGAATAAGTGCCTCAGCAGGTTCGAAGATGGTCTGCGCAATGGGCGACATATCCTGGACGACCAAGCGGACGCTGGACTCGTTGAAGTGGACGTGCTGCTCGGTTTGGTTCTCGGTTGCCCAGAGAGAGTACGAGTCGGGACATTTCACAATTGGGGGAACGGTGTCCGGGATTCGGAGATGAACCGTGCACTCCGCCATGTTGCCGGCCTCATCAAATGCCTAATAATGGAGCATGGCAGATAATCAACATTTTTTAAGAGCTCTTGAGCTCAACTCCAAAAAAAGACAGAAAGTTCTTGAACTTTCTGTCTTCCCCCGGACTTCTGAGCCCCTTGAACTACATACTCCGGTCCCTGTGAACTTTACCTGGTAAAGCACGTCGGTGTCTTGACTAATCGGTTGCGGTGGCTGGAACTCCTCCGGGATGGTGCGCATGTATGCAATGCGTCCCGAGTTGTCCTCGGCTTCTGGCACGAGATACGACACTGGCAAAAGCTGTCCATGCTCGTCCGTTTGCACAAATACTGGTGCTTTGGGACAGTTTCGGAACCGAGGCTGTTCCCCGTCCATGCATTGCGGAACACTGGCATTCCACCCAACTTGCAGATGGGAGGGCACCTCGTGCGCGGGAGTTAACGGTGCCAGACATCCGTGCAAGTCGAACTTCAGACACGGATTGCGTTCGTACTCCGTGATGCCGAGCAGAATGTAGCGGGCCCGAAGCGGAGGATCAAGCTGGAACTGGAACATGCGCTTGTGGTTGCCGGACGGGACGTTGAACTCCTTGAAGAAGTGGATCAGATTAGTTGATTGAATGGAATACACTAAATACACTACTCACCGTGGGATAATTGTCATAGTTCTGGCTGAACTGGACCTTGAAGAACAGTTGCATTTTGGTCACATGCCCAGCCAGATGTCCGTTGCCGGCCACCCCGGTCAGTCTTAGTGTTGTCAACGTGTAAATGCGCTGCAGATCAACCGACAAGAAGATGAAGGCGTCCTTGGATCCACACCAGCCGGTGGAGGACATGCGCGCCTTGTGGGGCTCGTAGCCCCAAATTGTTTTGTCGGAGTTGTCGGAGAAGGCGCCGTCCGGGATAAACCCGGTGGAGATCCCTACATCCTCACTTAACACGCACGCAGTGCCCAGTGAACAGCTCAGCGTGTCGCTCGGGAACGGGACGTATCCGGGTCGATTGCAAGTATACCGGGCAACTGCTCCCTCCTCCACCGAATCCAAATGGGTTTGGCCATCGTCCGGATGTCCAGGATCTACACAGACTGGTCCCTCGCAACGGAGATCTCCCAAATCCCAAGTGCCGTCTACATTGCAGCGAATCATCCGGTCGTCATAGGAGGACTTGCCGACCAGGACATAAGGTGCGCGGCACTGGAACATGTACACGCTGCCAACCTTGAAGTTGTTGACCCCTTGGGCTTCATCGCCTTCATAGTAAGCACCGGACAGTGCAGGAGGTGTGCCACAGTCCACCAGCGGGCAGTCCACCTCCGGTCCGCTCAGCCAGTACTCCAATCCGTCTGTGCGTGGATCGTAAATGCATTGGCGCAACTCGCCGAGTGGAGTGTGTCGCGCGGGCCGATTGGTTTGGGAGCAGACGAAGCTCATATTGTGTCGGTAGGGAATTGGCACGGAGTCGGGCTGCACGAACAGTCCAATGGCAGTGTTGTTCTTGACAGCCGGACAAGCGGCTGGCAGACACGTCGGACTTGTGCCGTTCCAAGTCCCGTCCGCAAGACACTTCAGATGCGAGGGACCGCGCATTTGGTGGCCGAATGCGCAGCGAAACTCGACAACAGTGGGGAAGGCGAAGGAGGCATTGTCGGGTGAAATCAGCTGGCCACCGGACGGGGCAACCAATGGCGTACAGTGCTAGATGAAGGAAAAAGCTCAAAAATGTGATCAAAGATCAGAGATCAATGTACCCTAGGAATACAGCTTTGGTTGAACCGCAACGAATCGCGCTCCCCGGTGCCCGTCTCTCCGTCATGAAGCCGAACTCCGTTCTGTCCCAGGCTGGTGAACAGGTCGAATCCCTCTTCGCAACTGCACCGATGACTTCCCTGGCTGTTGTGGCACTGGTGCTGGCAGCCCCCGTTCCGTCCATCCGCACACTCGTTGATGTCTTCAAAGGACCAAATGACAAAATATCAAAAACAGATAAGATCATAAGATATATACCTTCGCAGGATGTGCGTTGGCATCCCAGGAACTCCACCTTCAGACATGGCATTGTCCCGCCGGCATTGAACTCCAGCACGTCCAGCTGAATACTCCGCGCTTCAATGGGCTGCGTCAACACCAACACTTCTGATCCGAGAGTGCCTATTTTGCCATTTTGGTGGTATATTTTCAAGTTGTTCAAAGTACTCACCCAATGCCCTGATCCGGATCACTCCTTCCTTGTACTCCTTGCCCTTCTTTCCCTTTCCCTCCGCCGTCACACTTCCATTATTACTTCTTCCTCCTCCCTCTGCCAATCCTTTAGTGTACACTGTCCCGGGTTCGCCCACTTCCATTGAATAGGAGAGAATGAAGCGGACGGGGAACACGCCGCCGGACAAAACCAACTCGGCCGGGATACCCAACAAAGGGTCCAACACGCGCTCAATGCGCAACTTTTCAATGATCTGAACAAAGGTTACGATCGGATTAATTGTAAGTTCGGATTGAGATCGCAGCTGATCACAAATTTGGCACTTGCCTTCGACACTGGGAAGTTGAAGGTGAAGGTTGCGATTGCTTGGAGTGTCTCGTTGCTGGCGGAAGTTGTTGTTGCGCTGTTGATGCCATCATTGCCGGCAACACTCTGATCACACCACCCATTCCGGGAGACAACCTGCTGGACCGGGATGGGCACGCCGAGCGAAGTGTGCCCAGAAATCGGGAGGAGTGGGAGTTGTCCAGTGCCGGAACATGCTGTAATTAAGGAGCCAAATCGAGTGGACTGCTTGATTTTGATGATCAGATGGGTTATTGGACATACAAAGCTGGGGTGCGTATCCTCTCAGGCACTGGCATTGGTACCCTCCTGGCATGTTCACACATTGGCTGGACTTTGGCGCACAGTTAGCCAACTGTTCCGCGCACTCGTTGATGTCCCGACACTCTGGCACCTTCGGGAAAATCAGAGATCAAAGATCAACTATTGATCAGCAAAGGTTGATCATCTCTGATCAGGCTTATCTTCTTCCTCACCCCGCTCAGAGTTTGGTTGGCCAGGCACTTCACCGTGTCCGCGCCCACTGATCGGAACCCATTGCGGCACTCCACGCGCAATACGTCGCCGAACTCCATCTCCGCGATCTGTTCCCCTTCCTCCGCCTTCCGTCTCCGCTTCTCCACCGCCTCCTTCGGTGAATTTTTCTCCTCCGCCGGCCATTGAAACTCGCCGTTCTCTACCACAGACAGATCGTTGCATCGAAGTCCTTTAATTTCAATTTTTAAATTTAAATTTAGATTTTAAAAATACTTTTGCACTGCGGTTGCGGCGACGACCACTGTCCGTTGGGTTGGCACACAATGCTCGCTGTTCCCTCGCGCCGATGGCCCGCCGCACATTGAAACGTGTAAACACTACCGTAACCGATGCCGTCACCATACTGCAGAGTACGTTCACCGAAGGCGAAGGCCGACAGAATGGGACAGGTCGGGGCTGGAGCAACAAAGAAAATTCAAAAGAGTATTTTGAAGATTCCCTCTAATAACCGCAATATCTAATTGCCGCCCTCTAATAGTCATCCCCTCGAGGAGACATACAGTAACCCCCACTACCGTAACCCCTCCATTTTCCCAGTTGAGCACAAACTGTGCACCGTTTGGAATCGCCTTTCTGCGCAATATGCTCAACAAATCGACATTGTGGTCAACATGTTGCACAAAATAGCAATCTGTTAAACAATATGTTGAGCAACATTCGTGTTGTTGGACAACATTTTGTGCAGAATGGGTCTATTCTTTTTTTGTGGCTTAACCTCACAACCCCGCTACCGTAATCCCTTTCCATTTCCAACTACTGTAATTCCACAACCCAACTACTGTAATTCCTTCCATTTTCCCACCGTAATCCCCACTATCGTAACCCCCTTTCGATACGGTACTTTTGCATTTTGGCGTTTGTGTCCAGCGCCCCTCGTCAGTGCAGAAGATGTCCTCGTGTTCTTTGCCGGATGCAAAACTGAAGCCCTGGTAGCAGCGAAAGCGGGCCATCCCACCGAAGGACACATTGGTGGCGGACACAGCAAACCCATTGCCGATTTGGGGGATGGCGGAACAGTAAACCGCTGTAAAATGTTTGGATTATTTTTTGGCTAAAATCTCAAAAAATCCAAAGTTTCTAACGTTGGCAGTCCGGTATTGGGCCCTGTTCGGTCCACCGTCCGCCCAACTCGCATTGCGTCTCAAAGTGGCGACCGCGTCCCGTCACAAATTCGAAGCCGCGCTCGCAGCTGACCGTGACACGCGTGCCGAAGGCGGAGTTGCGCGTGGAGAGGAGGACGCGGCGAGAGGGCGGGGACAGCGGAGGGCAACCTGGGGGGGAGGAAAATGAGGATTTGGGCAGGATTTTTTGAGGAGGGGATCTAACTGGTCGAGAAGGAGATGTTCCAGCCAATGCCCTGCCGAAGTCCGTTCGCTCGCCACACCAACTCCACACGACTCTGCCGGGCAAATATCTAAACAATAAAAAGGTAAATGAGCAAAATGTTTTGTTGAGCACCAAAGCAAACAAAAAAATAGAGGATTTTCACCTTAAAGGTCGAATTTTGAACTTTCACTGTCATAGTTTCTAGCTTGGATTCAGTTTTGCATGAGACCTCAAACAACCGAGGTTCAAGGCAATATTTATTTGGGTTTTGAGATGATGGAGACTAAAGACACTCTTTGGATTTTGCTGACCGTCTTTGGTGGTGCGCTGTCCGCGCTGAACCCGTCGCCGTTGCCCTGGTGCAGTGCCTTCCCCTCGCCCTCGGCCCCGTCAAATATTTGCAGCGAATCTCCCGCATCCGCCACATCCCACGCATTCACCGCCAATGTTAACGATGCCGAATCTGTTTAATTTTTGATTTTAAACTAATTTTCCTCAATTTTCTCTTTTTTGCCTTCTTTTTTGCCCACGTCCTCTTTATCCGTTGCTGCCATTGGCAATTCAATGGTCCATCGGCAGATTTGTGTGGGTGCATACGGTAGATGGGCGTTGCCGGGACTGGTCAGCACGCCGTGGGAACGACGGATCACATTGTCGCAGCCTGAGAGTACGGTACTAGGCCTATCTACAGTACACCAGGACAAGATACCGTACCCTTTTTGTAGGCAATGGAGAAGCCTTTGCGGTTGCCGGACTGGCTGCTGAAGAAGTAAAGGTACAGCTGGGACTGGGTGGACACCAACAGCTGGGGCTCCGACTAAATTCGACGGCATGGAATATTACCATATCTTTTTACAGTACCCTACGGTACCGTATTTTTTTTATCTCCACTACCTGTTTTCCGCTTAATCTGTTCAGCACCGGTGCAGATGGGTGAGCACCGTCGTAGATCAACAGAAAGTCGCGTTCCGGCTCGGAATCGAACTCCTCCACCTTATTTTGGGTTGTTTGGTTGTGTTGCTGACCAATTGTTTGACCCACCGTCAATGAGATGAGTTGTCCTGGGGGTGCCTGGATGCGCCACACACATTCCATCCTGTTGGGGTACGCACCCGGCCACTGCGGACTGTTCAGCACCTGGGAGAGCGATTGGGCGTTCAGATGGCCACCGCAGGAGGCGGACACTGAAGCGGATAGATAAAGAACAAGATCGCAATCCAATAAAGATCATAGTCCATTCCGTACCCGCTTTCCATGTGGCTTGGAAGCCACGCGCCTGGATGGCCTGATCCGCGCGGAAGCGAATAACCATGCGGTTGGAGCTGGACTCGAAGCTGAGCGATTGTTGAGGCGGACGCGGTGATCCGGAGAGAGTGGCCATCTGCGGATGGGAAGGGATAAGTTGGAGAAGTTCAACCCCACTAACAGCAATGCTGGTGTTCTCTGTTGGGCCTCCGTCCACAAGTGTGACCATGTCTTGATGTTCCTCGGTCTCAAATGAGTCAAAGGTGAGCTGAACGAGTCGGGGATGAACAGAACAATAGGATGGGATAATATGTCCACAGGTCAAGATTGGTCAATCTTGGCCATATCTGCCCGACCCGACTTGCCTGGATGCGCGAGTTGATCGGTCCCTCCAGCACCCAGCGACAGTTGGCTCCCGCCCGATACGGAGACGGGAAGTTTGGAGTCTCCAGCCGACCCGACTCGCCCTTCTCATACCGTTGACAGGAAGACTCGCTGTGAACCGCTGCAAAATAGCCCAAAAATATTTTAAAATTTTTTACAACTCACTTTTAGGTTAAAGTTAGCGCTAACAACTTTATAGAATTTAAAAAAATAAAAGGCTAAAAATTTTACTTAAAAAGGACTACCTCCAATGGATGTTTAAATTTCGAAAAATTAAAAAAGTTATTTTTAGTATTTTCCCCCCAAAGTTTCCTACTTGGACAGTTCAGCTCGTCGCTCTGATCCCCGCAGTCGTCCACGCCGTTGCAATGGTTTTGCTCCGGCACGCACACACCGTTGTGGCAGAAGAAGGAGCCTGAAAAGAAGATGAATACGGTAGAGTACTGTAGCGAGTGAAGAAGAAAAAAGTAAGGAATACGGTAGCGAGAAGATGAACAGAAAAATGGTAAAAGAAAGAAGAAAAGAGGAGAAGGGATACGGTAATATGATTATTAGCAGTGAGTTAAAGAAGGGATACGGTAATTAACTGTTTTAAAAAGAGAGAGAGGGGGAGAAAGGATACAGTAGTCAATTATTTTTACATTTTAATTACCGTACTCTCCTCTTTATCAGCTGCTTTTTACCGTCCTTTTCACCACATTATTCCTTTCTTACCCCACTCAATTCCTCCCCCCCCCCAATTTGCATTTTTCCCTCCCTTCTCTGCCCCTTCCCCCCCCTTCTCTGTCCCTTCCCCCCTTTCCCCAATTCAATTGGATTTTATTGATATCATCATCGTCTGTTGATCCTCCAATTGCTTTTTGTTGTTCGCATTCCAAAAATTGGTTCAAGGCCACAGTCAGCCCAATTCAATTCGGAGCGAATTTTTGGGTTTGAAAATAGAAGAAAAATAAAAGAAAAATGAGGAGAAGGAGGAGGAAAGTGGGCTATCTGAGCGGGGCATCTTGCCAGCAACGGAGAAAGAGGGGCAGGGGGTCGGAAAACATCAAAAAATGAAATTGCAATTTAACCGTATTTCCTCTAATAGAACCTCGGGAGGTTATATTTTTCAATACCCCAGGGAGAAGGGATTTTATTAAAGATATAGGTATGCGGTATTTGTTTTTGCACCGACCTTTCAGACATGCACTTCGCTCACATACGAAAGGCAACAACACGTTGCACACATCCAAGCGCCAACTCAGCTCAACTGACTGACTTTCCAGGGTGGCCTATAAGAAAAACGAAATTTTGAATTTGAATTTTTTGTACTTTGTACTTTGGTGCAAGTGCCTTTGGTTGGGTCGGGCTGTCCCCGTGCCCAGAAGCCGACGTATCGCGACGTTTGGATGCCGTCACTCCAAAGGAACGATCCGCTCGAGCCCATCGACGCATCGCCGGGACGGTGCAGAAGGCCGATCCAATGTTCGGACAAAGTGGGCGCACTGGAAAATACAGTACACCAATACAGTACACCAATACAGTACACAAATAGAGTACACCAATTTTCAAAATTTTCTAAAAATTTCTAACCCGGCCGAACGTTGGGGACGGGCGAGTAGGTGGGAAAGGAACGCGTTTTCACTGGCCGATTCCACACGCGCCAGCACAGCTCCGAATCTATGTTTGGTTTTGGTCGTTGTTTTTGGATTTGAATTAATGTCCTAACCTGGCACAGAATGCCAGTGCCTGAGGCCACGACCGCTCGATGGGCACCACTTTCAGGCACTTTCCTTCCGAGTGATCCCATCCCGCGGCACATTCCAACTGCACGTCGGCCAGCACGAAGGGCGGTGATTGGACGAGCTATTACGGTATTGAAAATTACGGTAATTACAGTATTCAATCATTTTTTAAAGTTCAGTACGGTACGCTATGGTTCGCTAAGGTAGATACGGTATGCTATGCAGAATCGCCACTGTTCAATACGATACGATTCAGTTGTATTCAGTACGGTATGGTACGTTAGCGGTTACGGTAGTGATACTGTTGCAATATTCTAACAATTTTGGATTTCGTAAGTCAAAATTTTCAGCAATGTTGTTGGCTTTTTTGTGTTTTGCCTTTTTCTTCCCCGTTTTTGTGTTGTCCAGCTTGTTGTTGTTGTTTTTGCCGTTGACTTTGGACAGTTTTGCTCCGCCGCTGTTCAGTGTCCGTTCCATGGCGTCCAGGAAGTGCTGTTTGCCGGACTGCGAGATCAGAGATTCATCGTCCTCGTTGGTGCCGAAGGAAGGGACCTGGGAGTACGGTAATGGAATTTTTGATTTTTGAACTTCTACCTCTTCTTCAGATCCGGCTCTGGCAAAATGCAAAATGGTGACGAAAATAACAAAAAGCGTAAAAGAAACAAAACAGGACAAGTGCCGTTTATTGGAGAGAACCGCCCTTCCGGAATGTCTAATCATGACCATGTTCCGGATGGAGGTGGGGGCAGAGGCAACAAATGGCACAATTGCTGAAGCGCGGGGGAAAGCGGACATTATTATTATTATTATTATTGGTGGAGCATTTTAGAGGAGAGGACGAGGGGAAAAGGACGAATATGCGAGGGGGAGGGAGTAGGTGCAAGGAAGTAGCCCACTGATGGAGTTCAAAAGATTTGAAAAGTGCAAAATATTTATGGTTAGGCACAGTACCGAACACGCCTTTTCAATCGGTAAAAATGTGCGAAAAAGGCTTAATTGGAGGAAATATAAGATATGACCGATTTGCGGAAGGAATTATGAGAGAGAGGGGAATGAAGGGGTGTTGGTTTGATTTGTTGGTATTCATCAGCTCGGATTCGACCACATCTCTTCGGCTGAAGGATAGTCAATCAAAATTGGGGTAGAGAAGGAGGTAAGGCAGAAGGATCGGATGGGATCGGATCGGATTGACCAGTTCGGGAGTGGCCGACCTTGGAGATAGCGGGGCAAGAGATCGGGTGGTCGGATGGGTGGGTTGGTGTGTGATGGTCAATCGGTGGATGGAAAATTGGGTAATTGGGGGAGGGAGGGAGATCAGAGGGGGGGGGTACTGGTTTGTTTAATCAATCCCACTTCAATCAATGCTTTTGGGTGATCAAGTTGGACTACAGCAAAAAAAACCCGAAAGAATGGCACTGATGGACTTACCATATTTCCCTAAAAACTCCCCCTTTAGAGGGGTGTTGAAAAATAACCAATCCCCCCCCAGGGCTGCCGCAATTACGGATTACGGCTTACGGAAATTACGGGGTTTTTTGCTCTTACGGATTACGGAAATCCGTAAGAGCGATTTTTCCGTAATTTTAATCCGTAATTAGTTGGTAGATGTGACTTGATT
>JAQIYK010000237.1:0-16824 GCA_034700465.1 Rotylenchus robustus
GGAAGAAAATACAAATTCCGGAAGAAAATACAAAATCCGGAAGAAAATACAAATTCCGGAAGAAAATACAAATTCCGAAAGAAAATACAAATTCCGTGAGAAAATACAAATTCCGAAAGAAAATACAAATTCCGTGAGAAAATACAAATTCCGTAAGAAAATACAAATTTTCCGGAAGAAAATACAAATTTTCCGGAAGAAAATACAAATTTTCCGGAAGAAAATACAAAATTTTTTCACGTTTTTTGAAATTTTAACTACCTTAGAGCCTGGTTTTCAAAATAATTTTTATACCAAAAGATGCGCTGATTTTTTTCCCATTTTTTAATACCAATTTGATTAGGTAAAACAAAATTTTAACCGAGTTATTCGCAAAACAGTGTCTAGGACCGTTGTGTAATTATATAAGGATAGATTGAAATTTTAATGGAATCAATTTGTGGAAAAGTTATTTCGGGTAAGAAACAAGAAAAGTGGCCAGATATAATGGGAGAACGCATTCCATCAACTCTCATTCTCATTCACTGATAGCAACATTTATTATTGCTCCAAAAAGAGAAGTGCAAAGAACAAAAAGGACACAAAATAAACCGAACATATTGCACATCTTGGGCATGGGCATACTGTACCACACCGTTATTACTGTATGACAGTGCTGCAAAAGGGCAAAGGTCGAACAACAAAAAAGGGAAACAAAAATTCAATTTAATTCGCAGTCCAAACACACACACTGATCTTCTTATTAGTCAGTCAATCATCGCGTCATTTTGTTGCTTATCAGTGCTTTTGCGAAAAAATAAAATATTCGATAAAATATTTGATCATGCATTGCTTTTGCATGATCAAATATTTTTCGTCAAAATTTGTCACAAAATTGATTAACCCAAAAATTTCAAAAATTATCGGCCAAAACAACGAAAAAATGGAAAAGAACCAAATGGCCAAACTTATTCTGGTGGTCGCTGTCATTGTATTTGGCGGAGGTATTGTCCATGGTGCCCCGATCAATGGCGAAAGGGTGTCACGTGGCCAATGGATGGCCGAACATCGCAACGACCAGATCACCGATGCACAATTGGACAAACTCTTCCAAAAAAGTTATATTTCTCCTATCAAATTACCTTATACTCTCTGATCCCTCCATTTCCTTCGTCGTTTTTTTCGGGAGTGTTGAAAATTTTCTGCCTGCAAAAAATTAGAACACCTCCATTAAACTGTAATCATCAATATATTGTGTCTGTCTCTCCCTCTCTTTAAGCTGATGACCAAATCCGTGCGGATGTGAAAATGGACAAAAAGGACGACGAGCAAAGGATTGTTGGGCCGAAAAATGCCATTGCCAGCTACGACGACGCATTGGTCCGCCACAAAATATTTCCGATGGCTGCTGCCACTTATGGCACGGCGCAAACAATGGAACAATGTCTACAGAACACATTTCGAAATGCCAAAGTGAACAGTCTAAAAATGGCGGGAAATTTGAAATGTAAAAATTGGCAATTAAGCTGTACCGCGTAATAGAAATGGAATGTGAAGGGAAACATAACGAAGCTTGCACCGCATTGGTGGCAGTGTCGCATGACCACAAAGCGATTATTTTGGCATTTCGGTGGGTTCAAAACTATTTTGAAAAAAAAGAGATTTTTTTAGCGGAACGGACACTTTTTTGCAACTGTTTTATGAAGGCATTCAGACGACCTTTTTACACAAAGTTGAAGCACCATTGGGAGGAAAGGTAAAAGAAATTTAACAAATTTAGCAAAAAAAATTCGTTTTTTAGATTGGCAATTATTTTTCCAAAATTTTTGCCCAATTGGAAGTCGAAGGGAAGATCCTTGCCGAAGTGGCCTTGCTGTTGGATGTCTTTCCGGACTTTGAAGTTTGGGTACAAAACCCACCAAAAACCAAAAAATAAATAATTCATCGGTCAAAGGTTACTGGTCACTCATTGGGTGCATCGCTGGCAGCGATTGCCAGTGCGCGACTTGTCAGAGAGGGAATGGTGGCACCGGAACAACTGAAGTTGGCCACGTTCGGACAGCCCCGGACCGGGGACCGGGAATGGGCCGAGGCAATGGACAAAATTGTAAGGAAAACAGAAAAACACTGTAAATACCGTAATGCATTTGGTACAGTTGCCCCACTTCAACTACCGTATTGTGCACGACCGGGACGTAGTTGCGCACATTCCGCCTCTTTGGTTCCAAGGCTACCAGCACCATATGACCGAGGTATTTTTCCGCTCAAAAATTGGTACAATTTTGAGCTATCTAGTGAAGCAGCTTAGTTTCAGTTTACAATTAGAAACTCAAACAATTTTTTGTCTTTCCTTAAGTATATTCTCCGAGAAAAAGATTGATCACAATTTCAAAGAATCACTTTAACTTATTTTTCAAATTTAATGCAGATTTTTTATAACAACTCAATGGACTCGGCCAATTATGTCGAGTGCGCGACTGGTGATGAATCATCGGATGGCGCCGACCACTACTGGTAGAACAAAAAAAGGTATTTGAAAAGCCAAACGAACATTTATTGGACAGGTGGTACAACATAGCGGACCATTTGATATATTTTGGAAAAAATGTGTCGGAGTGGGGACAATCCGGATGCATGTGAAGAGAAAAACAGTTTGAAAATGTGTTGGAACAAATAAATAATTCATTCATTCATTATTATTATTATATTACACCTATTGTATTTCAAAGAAACCCCCACAAACGCAATCTTTTTTTTATTTACCCATAAAACACAATAAAATAAAAATTAAAAAGTCAATGGAGATAAAATATACAGTATAAATACGATATAATTTAGGTCGCTTTCCGAAAATATACAGTTCTTTTTCGGTTGTTACCAAATTTTGCACATCCAATCGGATATATTCATGCGGGCAATTAAAATGCTTTGGCAAATTGGGGAAGTTTTTCAACTTTGGGAAGTTGACCCTGGCTGATCCGATATCCGATCGCGTACTCTTCCGCTACTCTTTCGCTGCTTCAGCAATTGGGTGCGCAATTTGGCACAATTTCAATTGTGCCAATTTTTTAATTGGCACAATTATTTGGACGATAAACGCCAAATTTGGTGCTTGAGATGTCCGTGCCGCCAATTCATTTTTCAAAACATTTTATTTACATTTACTTCAAAAAGTCTAAAAATGGAAAGACTTGCAATATAAATAATTTGCTGATTATTGTTTTACTTTTTTTGTACAAGGTTGGTTCGACTCGGCCCACCCTGTCCAATCCCTATCCAACCCAACCCCTGTCCAACTCCAATCCTATCCAACTTAACCTTGTACAACTCCAACCCTCATCCAACCCAACCTTCCCAATCCCCTACCCCTATCCAACTCGGCCCTGCCCAACCCTCTCTCCCCCCCCCCCACCACCCTCCCCCAATTCCTGCCGTTGTTTTTTGTCCCTTTTATTTATTTTTGGGCTTTTCTCGCCCAACACAATAGACCAACGGGTAATTCCCTCCGCCAACTCTCTGTTCACTTTTCTTTACCCAATCAAAAAAAGTTTTGACACTTTTCCATTTGTCCGTTCATTTTTTGAAAAGCTCACTGCTCCCACACATCACAACTTTTTCTCAAAAGTTTTAACTAATATTATTTTAAACTTATTATTATTTTTTATATTATTTTAACGAATAATATTTTTCGTTTTAATTTTTGCCCCAAAAATGGCCTTGAATGCTCCCAAAATGTCGGGAGTATCAACAAGAGGCAAGGAACAACGAGAAAAGTTGCGCAAATTGGTCAGAAGTGTCAAGAAGTTCTTCCGCCATTGGCACATCAACCACTTGGCCCCGATCCCGTTCATCGGCATGTACATGTTCCTGGGTGGCTGCTTCTTCTGGTGGGCCGAAAAGGACGCCGAGTTGGAGGCATTGGCCAAAAGGTGGACGGGTGTTTAGTCCATTTGACCCAAATCACATGCCTTTAAGCTACTATTAGGTAGAATGGTTTATTGTATACGGTATCGATATCCCCATATCCTATATATTTTCTGGTGATCCGAGGATTAACTAAAACCAAATTTTAATAATTAATGAGACTATTATAGCTTTAATATTGTAATATTTTATCCACCTTGTGTAATATTTTATCCATTTTCACAATTTTCATCTTTTTAGACGTGCTCTTTACATGGCATTGCGTTCCGATTACATTTCGAACATTGAATCGGTGATCGGCAAAGATCGAGACAGGCGAAGACGTCTTGACCAGGTGGTGAACAGTCTGTTCAGACGAATGGGAGAACTGGCAGACGCGGGCGGAGGGGAACAACAACCGCAGTGGACATTCATGACAGCCATGTAAGGGGAGGAAGAGAACAATGGGGAGGGGTGGGGAGTGGAAGTACTGCTCGAGAGAGAAGAAGCGGGACAAGTGTCGAGTCAAGACAAGACTCGGTATTGAGAGTCAGGTCACGAGCAGCGAACAAGAAAGTGGGGAACAAAAGAAACGAAAAATCATTGACAAATTAGTGAATTAGTTTTGTGAAGGTACTTCTCGGGGACACTGTTCACCACAATTGGGTACGGGGACATTGCCTGTGAGACGACCATTGGACGCATTGGCACTGTGATCTATTCCGTCATCGGTCAGTTTTTATTTGCAAAAATATCAAAAATGGACTTTTGATGGATACATCGAATATACCCAATAACTTTGCTTCAGTACCGATATTATTATTTTGGTCCGCCGCTTCGCCGGGATCTCGTGTACGGGATCGGTGTAGGGATATGATGAGAATGTTATATGAGATCCTTAGCTAGGTTATGGTTATGCACCGAGTAAGCTCACGCTTACGGGGATGTTCATGAGATCCGTAGCTAAGGTTTGGTGTTCGGGCTGGGCCCATGATTTCCGCATACGTCTGTAGATGAGGATCTGAGAATGTACGCGGATTGCTCCACGCCATCTATGTCCGATCGGCAAGACATATCAAAGGTCTTTGTCCGGTCTAGGGTCCAGGGGGGTCTAGGTCAGTCCTTGTTTTTGTTGGTCTCGACCTTTCGGTCTCGACGATTGGCATGCCATGAGCATCGAATAGGTCAGAAAGACGGAATGAAAGAAAGGCTCACCAGGGCCAAGATGGAATAGATGAGCTGTACTCGTCCCTTTGAGGTTGATGGGACCATCTACTACCGACTTTTCATCAGTGAAGTCCGGGGTAATCTGGGTTGTTGCCGTGTACGACTTCTCGTACGTGGTGATAGAGTGAGTGTAAGGCAAAACCACCAACGCCAAGGTTGGAGATTTGCCGTCACTGGTAGTCAGGGTCACCCTGACGCACGGTTTACCGCTGGTCAGCAACGGTTTCCCATTGACTAACGGTGAAGGAGCTGTAGATTCAAGACTGAATCGCTCGCTTGAGTTTATGGAGGTAAGGCCTCGATGGGTAAGGCCGGGCCTTTCGTTTCCTTTCTCTGAATGGCGGGATTGCTCCCGCGGATTTTGACGATGTGCTCGTTCTGCACGTTGTGCAACTCGTTCAGCAACAAGCGGTTGGGGTCCACGACATTACCCGCAGATGCCCCTAGTTGCATTTGTTGGGGAATGTGCATCGAACGGGTTGGCGACTGGACGCTGACACGCCAGTCCGTGGTTTGCCCGGACGCACGCTGGTCCCGATCGGATTGCTTGCGCAAGTCGAAGAGATCATAAATAAACTGAAATGATTTCTGATCGCCGAAGCAATCGATGGGTAGTTCACGCGTTGAACTACCGGTAATGGGTAGGGTTTCCCCACTTGATTAAAGAGGGCCCAAAGGCTGCCTCCCCCCACCCAATCTCGTTCGGCACGTTCTGCCACTCGCGGCTGATGCCACTCGCGGGCGTGATAATGGCCGTGATGTTGTAGGCCAGCCCATTGTTGTCGATCGATGAACGCATTTGGTCACTGGGCGTAATGAAGTAGACTGGCATGATGAGAGTAGCCAACCAAATGGGAACCAGAATGGAACCTGGAACAAGGAAAAGGCGGGGTATTTATACCCTTTCCCTCCTTGTTAGACACTCCTCCTCAAGCTCTATCCAATGCTGATAGAAGCGAGGTAATACTGAAAGTATTACGAATAGGTAGCAGAACACTTTGTGTTCTGCGACGAGCCGTTACACTTCTTTTAATAAGTCCCAATATTTAATATTTTCACATTTTTGAACAATATTTTGTTCATCCCCAGGCATTCCGCTGACTCTGATTACGCTGAACGAGTTGGGCAAGTTCCTGTACAAATGCATCAACGAGTTCATGGCCGCCATCACCAAAAAGTGGCGTTACTTTTGCTGTTGCGCCCGCGTGTTCGGCGACCGGCGCATGTCCCGCTTCGTCAACACATTCCGTCTGGACCCACCGTTGACGCCGACTGCAAAAATGGCAATGAATTGAATTAATTTGTTAAATAAAAATATGAAATTGGAGAATTAACAGTTAGAAAAATGACGAATAATTGTATAATTTATTTTGGAAATTTATTTTTGTTAAGGCGCAAAAGGAAATGGAACGCAAGACAACGCACTTCTTCAAGGACCAACGGTTTGCGCAGCGGGAGATTGTGTTCGACTACGACCTGAGGGAGTTCTACGGGGAACGACGGAGTTGGCACGGATCAATTGCCAGCGGAGGGTACCCCCAGGACCTGGAGCAGGCCATGCCATTGACCAGAGCGCAGAGCCTCAAAAAAGGTTTTTTCACTTTGGATTTTTTTGATTGTTAAAATTTAGCCGCGAAAAATTCCAAAAGAGAAAGAGAAGAATACCACCACCACCAACCACAACAACAGCAACAACAACAGTTGGGAATTCTGGGCGATGAAGCACCGCGAATGCACGTGCTGGTCGCCATCTTTTTCACCGTCTCATGGCTATTCTTCTGTGCTGCTCTGTTCAAACATGTCGAAGTATGGGCTGGGAAGACAATGGAATGAACATACACATATATGGGGCCAAATGATTGATTAAGCTGAAATACATACATATATTGGCCAATAATTCAACAACCAATCATTTTGCAGGATTGGACCTATGGACAATCGATGTACTTTGTGTGCATTTCTTTGCTCACCGTTGGCCTTGGCGATGTGAAAGTGTCGCGAAGAGAGTTAACTCATTAAATTGATTTCGCCTTTTTCACGATGGTTTATCCCTTTCACCTTTCCCACTGTTTTTCCTCAGATACATGGTGCTGTTCTTCGCCTTCGTGATGATCGGTCTTTCGCTGGTCTCCATGTGCATCAATGTGATTCAGAACTCCATTGAGGACTTCTACAAGCGACTTCTGATCCAAATGTTCGAGAAGGGTTCGTTTGTTTTTCCAATGTTTTTTACAATTTCTTTTCCTCTCCTCGTTAATAAGGTGATGATTCGCTGCGCAACAATCGGTTGGCCAGATTTCTGCTACCATTGATGAGCAAAGAGAAGAAGCTGGCGATGATGCGCAGAATTCAGGAGGAGACCGGACTGGACATCGGAAACATTGACCTGGACCAGATGTTTGACAAGGTCAGCAAGCCTGGAGACATGTACATGTAGAGAGAATTCAGCAATTAAAGATCTAAAATCAACAAAACAGACCAATTTTGGTTTTTTGATGTTGAACTCACTGACTTTTTGCAGGAACAACGAAAAGAGTCTACACTGTCATCACCCAGCACACAACAGCCTCCATCGGAGCCGACACCGCCTTCGCCACCTCCAGAGCCGGAGATTGTGATCGAGTTTGAGCCGGACCCTATCCCGGATAAAGTGGATGTCATTCAGGAACAGCACAAAATGTCATTGCTGGTCAGTTTTCTATATTGACAAAAACAAATTTATTTGAATAATTTACATAGGTAAGTATTATTTAAAAAAACTAATAAAGATCCCATTTGATTGGCGTAACCGTCGACGCGAAAGTTTCCAGTTGGACCCGCAGCTAATGAAGCTTATCCCGTACATTGACAAGAAGTTGAAGCCGGAGGAGGAGGAAAGGCTGACCAAGTTGGAGTTGCACACCATAAGCAGAATGTTGATGTTGAACGATGCGACAACAGCGAACAACAACGATGAATTGAAAGAACGCGGAGGTGAAGAGGAAGAGGAGGAAGAGGAGGAGGAGGAAGAAGAAGAAGAAGAGGACGACGAGCAGGAAGTGGAGGAGAACAAGAAGGATACGGTAGAAGCAGGAGAACGGCAAGATTAGATACCGTAATGAATGGGGGAGTGTGCAAGAAGGAACTTTATTGGTGGAGTGGGTATACCGTAATACCGTATACCATGTATAGTGTACATTTTATATTTTTGAAACCAATAAATTTGATTGAATTCACAACCCAAAGAACCCCAAACATTCACCCATCACACCCAGCACAACAACACTCACTATTACCTATGTGTGGTGTTATCACCAAATGATGAATATTGTTGTTGTTGTCCCAATACCCAATCAATTAATTGGCAATGTCCAAATTTGTTCGTCTCTTCGCCGTCGCTCTCTCTCCTCTCCCAATAATAATAATTCTCTCTCTGCTCTTCCTTTTTCTCCCTTTCCCATTTCTCTCAATTTCCCCTACTCTTTTGCTGATCCCCATTTTGGCCTTATTAATCAGTTCGAGCTTTTACCGGCGATACCTTCGCACACTTTCTCGGGATATAAAGTAAATAATCAAATTTTCAAAAAATAAAACCCAACACAATGCCAGGGGATACTTGCGATTGAGACGACTTCAACGGGAAATGGACTCAAAATGGGCGGAGGACCATCCAATTGGGTGGTACTTTCTCCAAAATGTCCATCGGTTGGGGGACAAAAAGTGCATCATTGAGGCAGACACCGGCAGATCCATGACCTTTGCGGAATTGAGCTCATTGTCCAACAAATTCGGCAACTTCTTCAAAAGGGAGGTTGGTTTGGATTTATTTCAAAAAATCAGAAATTACTAATTAGAAATAAAATGAATTAAACTCAAATTTTGTACATTTTTTAAATTTTCAGTTGTTCAGCAAAAGTCATCAAAGTGATTCACCGCCGGTGGTGTTGGGCATTTTGCTGCCCAACTGTGCAGAGTTTGTGGCCATTTGGTTGGGTTTGGCCAAGTTGGGTGTGCCCACCGCGTGGCTTAATACCCAACTCAAAAGGGCATCCTTAGCTCATTCCGTGCAAGCGGCCCATTGTTGTGCAATTGTTACTTCGGCAGATTTATTGCCCGGTCGGTCCATAGTTTTTTTTAATAAAAATTTCCAAATAAAAATATGCAAAAAATCCTTGGCAATGATGGAGAAAAGTTGATTGGATCCGACAAACAAATCAAATTTTTATTATACAATAAAAATTTAATTAGTTATAAAGCCATATTTCATATATTTTCAATTGAAGTAATTTATTATTTTCGTTTTTCAGCGCTTCTAGATACCGTATCTGCTGGCCTAATACGATCGGATTTAAAGGTTTACTGTATAAAGGGAGGTAATCAACAGAAAGTCATTTATGTGGACACTGTAACATTTTTGGATGAAACCAATTTGTGCAACAGCGAAGAACCCGAAGACAGAAACGTTGGATTTCAAGGTAAAATCGAAATTGGAAAAAATTTAAAATACTAATTAGACACATTGGCGTATTTGTACACGAGCGGAACAACGGGGCCCCCAAAGGCGGTGGTCATCCGACACCACCGATACTATTTTATGGGCATTGCCGGGCCAATTGTGTACGGTATCGAAGCGCGGGACAGAGTGTACATTCCGATGCCAATGTATCACGGGATGGCCGGAATCGCGGGCATCAGCCAGATGGTCGTTAACGGTGGGATACCGTGTTAAAATATAGCATCAAAAAACCAACCTCTATTAAGGTATAACAAACACTTTTATTTTCCTTCTTTTTCCTTAAAAATGTTAATTTTTAAGTTTATTTAACTTTCCAATAATAATTTGCTTCATTTCTTCCTTCCTTCCTTTCCGTTAGGCTCTTCCGTGATAATTCGGGCCAAGTTCTCTGCCAGCCATTTTTGGCACGATTGCGTCCAATTTGAGGCTACAGTAGCCTTGTACATTGGCGAAATGTGTCGTTATCTTTTAGCTCAGCCAATTTGTGCCGAGGAAAGAGAACACCGAGTGCGTATGTTCTGTGGGCTCGGCTTGCGTCCGCGAATTTGGCACAAGTTTTGCCGACGTTTTGGAGTACACCGAATGGGCGAACTTTATGGTCAGAGATCGGAAATATATACCATATATTTTGCCAAATGGCCAGAAAAAATATAAAAAATACAAAAAATTAAAATATTTTTAAAATGAAAAAATAAGTTGTAATATTAAAATTTTGGTTAAGGAGCGACTGAAGGGAATGCATGTTTAGTGAACATGAATTACAAAGAAGGCGCCTGCGGATTTTGGCCAATTTACACGGCTTTTATGGCCAAATGTTCTATTCGATTTGTCAAAGTTAGCGCTCAACAATTTGACACAAAAGTGTTTAATTTGAATATTTCCAACAAAGATTGACCCTGTCTCGGGTGATTATTTGCGACACCCAAACGGACAGTGTGTGCTATGCCAACCGGGTGAATGTGGCGAAATTGTGGGAATGATCCGAACGGAGAACCCAATCCGAAGATTTGAAGGCAAAAACAAACAAAACGCCAAAAAATAATTGAAAAAAAAACAATTTAGGATATTTGGACAAGGAGGAGACGGAGAAGAAAATCGTGAGGAATGTGGAGGAGCGGGGGGACTGTGCATTTGCGAGTGGGGATGTGTTGCACTGGGACTTGGACGGTTATCTGTACTTTAAGGTTTTAATCATTGGATTTAGATAAATAAATAAATTTAAAAAATATTTTTATTTGTTTTAATAAATAATTTGCGATAAAATTTAAATAGGATCGTCGAGGGGACACTTATCGATGGAAAGGCGAGAACGTGAGCAGCACGGAGGTGGAGGGACTGGTGCAGGAGGTGCGGGGCATCGGCAACTTGGCGGTGTACGGCGTGGAGGTGCCGGGCGAGGAGGGACGTGCAGGAATGGTCGCAGTCGCGACGGAGGAAGACGCGAACATTGAGGTGGGGAGGGGCAAAATGGGAAATAACATAAATTAGGTAAGAAGGTAAGTGCCATATTCCTACGGTACTATATTAAATACAATACCTGATTGCCTTCTGTTATTTTTATATTTGATATATCATTTTAAAATTTTGAATCTAATGGCATTTTTGATGAATTCAAATTGCTGGAAACATTCAAAAACAGATAAAATTAATCACAAAGCAACTTGTTATGATGTTGTTGTTGACATGAACAGGATGTGCTGGTCGAGGTTGCTGGTGTCTTCTACGCTAACTTGCCCACATTCGCCATCCCCGTCTTTTTACGTCTTTGCACCCAAATTGAACAGACGGGGACATTCAAGCTGAAGAAGACACTGCTCAGGGAGAAGGGACTGGAGATGAACAGGGACAAGAAGGACAAGCTGTACATTTGGAACACCAAACAAAGAAAGTACGTGGAGTTGGAGGAGGGACGGAGGAAACAAATTGTGAACGGAGCCGGACTGGACCAGTGGACACGGAAATAAAAAAATAAGCTCAACTTATGCCATATTTTCCAAGAATTAATATGGATATCAAAAGTTTGTATTAAGAAAATTTGAATAAATAATTTTTATAGTGAATAATTTTAACAATAACTCATTTCTAAATTTGAATAATCCCTAAATTTAAAATACCATTTTATAAGAAAAATAAATAAAATTATTCTCTCGAGTCCCGATGACGAGTGGGTGTTCAACGCGTAAATGCGGGTCGAGCAGCACTACGTGCGTATAGCCCCATCTGTTTCCAAACCTAAAACGGCAGTTTATCGCTTCCTAGATTCCATCAAGCACTTGCCTGTTTAAACCGAGAGGGAGCAATTCTGTCTCTACTGAGGAGCTTGACTCTCGTGAAAATTCTCTTCGAGAAGACATCCGAAAAGATACACGAGAAGACGTCCGGAAAGATGCCGTGAATGGGGAGCCAGCCCTAACCGAGGACCAGTTCCCTCTCGCCAATTCTATGAACGTTCCGCTCTATGCTAATCCCTCTGTGCGAGTTGTTGCAACTGGGAAGTACCTCCGTCATGTTGACGAGGCTCACTTTCGCTGTTCTCAATCGGTTGGAGAGGCGGCGAGTGCTCGCGGACTTGGATCCCGCGGACGTAAACTCTCAACCCATCAGCGAAAGCTTACAACGGAATCTTCCGAAAAGATGCCGGCGAACCAAACGCGGGTTCGCGGTTCACAACTTTCATTTGGCTATGCCATTAACGAGCGCAAGCTACATATTAAACTCATTTTACGAAAAGATACCCGGGCGCTTAAACAGCGCTAGAGCTGCTAACACTTTAGCTAAAGAGCAAAAGCTAAGACTTAATGAGCGTAAGCTTCTAGACACGTCCTACGGAAAGATACGCGATCGCTACAACTAGTTGGCTTTATCATAGAAGATGAAACAACTACATTTCAAGATGATTGGCTGAATCAATTCTGCTCAATACGAGAAGACTTCGAAGATCCACCATCGCATTTCTCTAGCCACGACTGCGGAGTTAGCGAAAAAGACTCATCGACATCCTCTGGGTACCAGCACAAACGCGGAAGACAAAGTTCAGGTTTGCCTAATCTTAACTCTGTGGAGGACGGGGAAACCCTAATCTACATGTTAAAACCATCATCTGATGGATGCGGACCTCATGGGCCCCGCCCGTGTCCTAAAGATACCAACGACAGCCCCAGTCTGGCTTACATACCCGTAAGTACTCACTTACTAGGATCTCTCGTTGATACCTAAAAGATCCTAATCCTAACCGGTCTTACTCCGGCAATGAAACCTGCGCTTCGTCGCCCGCTTACACACATCCTCCGGCGGGTCGGGGGACTAATGTTTCACATTCCAACCTTCTCATCACTTCTGAATGCTTCGGCGGCGGATGTGGCGGAAGAGATGAAAAGAACTTATCCTTCACAGATCACTCAGAGGTCTGCCGGATAAAACATATTTTATCACTCATAGCTCCGGATGTAATCCGCAGAGCAAAACATATAGGTTTACTAATACAAAATTACATCAGCAAAATTAATTTTGGGAAACAAACATTGCCCAACCAATTTGTGGTCTTTTAATTATGTTTACAAGTCCATCTTGCCCCGCCAATAACATACATAATATGCCGTTGTTCGGTACAGTATACCACCACTAAAGACACTTCGCCTCGCCTTCGGTGTTTTTCTCAATCCAATCACAGTAGTCCGGCACTCGAGTGTACAAAACTGGCAACAAAAATGCGTGGTACACAAAAATTAATGACTAAAAATAACTCTTCCCATCTCTTCTCTTGGTAAGTAAACCATGTTTAAAATGGAACTGAAGAACCAATCTTCAAATAGAAAATATAACAAAAATATTTGTTTAAATTTAGTAAATACAATACTGTTATGGCCTAAACCCATAAGCTTGCAGAAAATAAGTTATCGACCCTAACTTAAATTGCCTTTCGGATTTTTTGAAATTTAGAACCCCCTCTAGTTGAAAATTAAAAGTTATTTTTCGTGCTGCAAGTTCCAAACTCACTAGCCACGCGGTCCTTCTTATTTAGCGTCGCTATGCTGGTCACGGCAACCTGTCAAAAAAGTTTAAATTATTTTTTATGAAAATATCTATTTATTTGATATTTCTATTTTATATTTGCTCGTAAACGGTAAATTAACCCCCTAAATGTTTACTCACCTGGCTCCAACGATTGCTGGCATCCGGCACCAAAAGGGGACCGCCACTATCGCCCTTAAAATGTGCAAAAAATAAATAGGTTAAATATTTTATTATTTTAATTTTTGAAAGACCATTTCGGCATTTTGATGTCCAATTTCCATGCACACTCGCCCATGCAGATCATGGTTTTCCACGATCCTGGTGATGGTGAGGGCAATAAAACAACATTTATTTGGCATATTTCAATTTCAACTAATGACATTTCGCCAAACTTTGTCAGTTTTTTTTTGTAAAATTAATTGATAAGCTGATAAGGTATCAGGTATGTGATTGTGATATTAATTGAGTTTTTAATTAATTTTCTAAACATAAAATACAGTGAACATGTTTGTATAACTGACAAGTAACTGACTTTTCTTATTAATTATTAATTAGCAATGTCCAAAATATATTTTTTATTTAATTTTCGCGTTTACTTCTGACACTCCTCGACCTGTCGCACCTCCGCGGTTCCGTCGCGCAATAGTTCAGGGTTCTCATCCGGCTCACGACTCACAACATCCCCCTGGTAATTGTAATCCGCTTCTGTTCCCAGAATAAATTAAACATATGTAGGTATTTTCAATGTTTAATTGTCAAGAATGTTGTTCAAACCATGCAAATGTCCCCATCCGACAATGTAAGTGGTTATTCGGGTGGTGTTGGCTGTTTCGTTGAATTGTTTGGCCAAACAAACCGGTCTGACCCTTTCAGTGAAGTTCAACGGGTCGGCCAACTGAAAAATGGGTTAATCAAAGAACAGAAGAATAGCTAAAGATATGAACCCAAATTAATAAAATTCCGTTGAAAAATATGCAACACACTTTATCGTATTACTTTTTTGGTATATATACAGTATTGTTTTAGAAATTATATTACTTTAGTATACGGTACTATTTCAGGAAATGTGTCTGACCTTGATCAGTGCCAAATCGTTGGTGTATGCCGTCGGGTCGAAGTCGGGATGCACAACTACGCTTTCCAACTTCGGTCGGACAGCACTCTCTGAGCTGTGATTATGCGAACCCAGGCTGAGTTCAATCTTAAAATGGGAATAACTTAAACTTAAGTAAATTTTCTGTAAATTTTGTCGGGCCTTTTGTTGCATATTCTGCCGGTCATGATACGGCTCGAAGCAGTGCGCCGCAGTCAGAACAAAGTGCGGGCTGACAATGGAGGCGGTGCAACAGAAGTTGTTGATGCCACCACAAACACCGGACTGGCTGGAGAACAGGGCCACCATCCAGGGCCACTTTGTGTCCGAGTCCACAAGGTTCCCATTGGTGATCTTTCATGGGAATGGGTAGGTGATAAATATTATTTTTTAATTAGAATTACTCATTTTGTTTTGGATTTTCCGTTTTTAGAACAGTAATCATATAGAGTTGGCAAATTTATTGTACTTTGAACTCGTCGCCCTCCCCCATCCCTTCCGTGTTCTTCCCGCACTCCTGTGAATTTGCTCCCAATACCAAAAATAGAGAGAATATGTAAGAGAAGAAGAAGACCATCATCAACATCGGGGGACAATTTATGGCCAAAAATTCAAAATGAATCAAGAAAATGCAAGAAAACTCTCCGACGTTAACTTCTGATCCAACCGATTTCCATATTTCCTGCACAAATTTATTCTGCTCGGGAGAGTGTAAGAATAAAAGTAAGTAAGAATAAAATACTAATAGTGTTTTAAATGAAAATGCAAATGTTAAATTTAAAAATCAAACAAAAAAGGCAATTGAATCAAATGGTGCGCAACATTTCTCTGTACCACAACATCTAACTTCATATTGTCGCCACTGTTCAGTCATTTCATCATCAGTCTATCTTTTTCCCTTTTCTTTTCCTTTTTCCTTTTTCTTTTTCTCTTTTCCTTTTTCTTTTTCCTTTTTCTTTTTCCTCTTTTCCTTTTTCTTTTTCCTCTTTTTCCTTTTTTCTTTTTCCTCTTTTCTTTTTCCTTTTTTCTGTTTCCTTTTTTCTGTTTTCTTTTTCCTCTTTTCGTCTTTCTTTTTCGTCTTTTCCTTTTTCCCTTTTCCCTTTTCTTTTGCCTTTTTTCCTTTTTCTTTTCCTTTTTCTTTTTCTTTTCGTCTTTCTTTTTCCTCTTTTTCCTCGTTTCCTTTTTCCCTTTTCTTTTTTTCTTTTTCCTCTTTTCGTTTTTCTTTTTTCCTTTTTCCATTTTCCGGATCCGCCCCCGCCATAAGCTGGTCTGTCTTCATGTTCCAATTTCAAACGTCGGGTCAAATCAGATCAATTTGGTGAAAGCAAAAATTGCAAATCGATCGATCAAAGAAGCAAGGGAAGTAAAAAAAGATTAGGCTTAGGCTGGGACAAAAGCTCAAAGGGCGTCAATAGGTTGATGCTCCGCTAATCTGTTCATCACCCGCCGGGAGAATGGATGCCTTGCCTTGCCTTGCTCTGCTCGCTCATCGGTCCACAACAACAATATGTACAACAACTGTCCATCCATCCAAACGAACTTTCGAAGCTATTTTTTGGCCGTTCTCTCCATCACTCGCCGCCTACCAACCAACCATCTGTGTCTCGTTTCTTTCTCGTCTCTCGATCCCCCACCCAACTCATCCTGTCTCTTCTTTCTCTGTTTCTCTGATCTCTGACCCTCTCTCTCCCTTTTCACTTATCTCACACCTTTCAGCTGTCCTTCCTTCCCCGAGGGGATTTGTTCGAGTAAACATTGGCCATTTTTATTCTTTCCCTTTTTCTCCACCAAAATCGGGATCCGTTCCGTTTGTTCGCGAAGAAAGAACTGCTTTCTAATTATATTGGGTTAACCATCCCATCTTCTACCCAACATATCTCTCTCTTTATTCATCTTTTATCCCCTCCGTCCGTCCGTCGACATCAACCACAACAATTATCATTCATTCTTTCTTCTTTTTTTAGAAGAAATCTGTTCAACTTTTGCACTTTTGCGATTACTTATAATTCTTTGGGGCTCTGACAACCACAGGCGGGCGCCCCCCCCAAATCCGAAAATTTTTGCGCCACCCCCTCTCCAAAAATCCTTGCGCCACCCCCTCCCCCCAAAATTT
>JAQIYK010000238.1:0-16786 GCA_034700465.1 Rotylenchus robustus
TTCGTATCCCTGTTTTATTCACCCTTTTTCCTCCCCACCCCCCCCCCCGTTTTTTTCCTCCCCCTCCCACCCTCGTTTTTCCCTTTACCCCTCGTTTTTCTTCTTATATTTCAAAAATTTTTAGGGGTGCATTTTTATTATTGCATCGAAAAATTGATTTTTGGAGTGTATTTGGTTTAAAAGCTCAATGTTTATAGTTTCGCGGCGCGGACAAGCGCCACGGCAAATTTTTTACCATATTTTGAAAACAAAAGAGAGAAACACTTAAAAAATTTGAGTTTTTGGCATTTCGGGGTAGGGAGGGACTTCAGCCCGGATACCCCCCCCCTCCCAGGATACGGGGATACGGGCCTGTTATAAGTCATGGCCTAATCGTTGAAAAAATAAAAAATACCATGATTAGTTTTACAACACCACCGTCATTCTGTACAAATAAATTATATACTTGTAATTGTAGCAATCAAAAGCGTATTTTAAGGTATTTATGTACCTGAACCATAGGTATCCTAATGTAATTCTCAAGTAGATCAGTTAAAGTTCTAAAATTGTCTTTTGGTACAATGCTAAACCTTCCTTTCTAAAAAGTTATGTACCAATGAAGATATATGTTAAATGAATATAAATAATACCGAACGATGAATGCGTACGTGGATAACTTCATCGTTGTATTTAACACTAAGCGCGAACTCGCCTTCGCTACTTGTGCTCTCGCGCAATAAATATGTACCCTGGTTTTGCTCTTTTAATAAACTTTCCGCCTCCTGACCGTTGGTACAAATGTGAAAAAATCCTTTAATTTTTCATTTTATTGAAACAATTTTTATCTAATTAAACAAAACATACGGTCTCTTCCAACGTTGATATTTGTTTCACAAAATGGGATTTTGACCGGCGAACTTAAATTGATGCAGATCTCATCGGTTAAAATATTTGGCTTGTTGCTCAACTCGGCGGCTATTGCTTCTAGAGATCGGAATTCTTGACCATTGGGGAGTCGATAGACATTCTGAGTTCTGTCAAATGGTATTTTTACATGAGTAACTCGACTTCCTCGATGAATGGATAATGTGTAATCTTCGGGACTTGACTCGCTTGGACGCACCAGGTAATCCTAAATTTTGAAATTCTCGTAACAAGCAAAACTGGCTTAAACTGACTCCTTTTCCGCCATAGAGAAAAAGTAGTTCTCTTGCACGCTCCCCAGTCACATCATAAAAATACCTTTAATTAATATAAAATAAAAAATGGGAGTTGGAGATTGATTTTTTAAATATTGGAATAATTGAATCAAATCGGAAATTGCTCTAACTAATTTTTCGTTAATTTTACTTAATAAATAAACCGGCACTATGCGGAAATAGACGATAGACCCTTAATCAAAACTGTGCAAAACTATAAGGGGAACCTTTTAAAATGCCTTAAAAACGCATAAAAAAGCAATTTTGAGGCAAAAACGATGAAAAAACATTTGTTGAAAAAATTTGAAAAGTTGATTAAGGGTCTATTTCCGTATAGTGCCAATAAACCTTTGACGCATTCAGTCCTTGTAACAGTCCAAGTCCAGCCAGGTGTAATTGTAAAAATTGAATTACTCGATGTCGTCAGTTCTTGTTGCAATTTCGTTTATCTATCATCTCTGAAATTAACAAGTACAAGTATGAAGCTCTATTTATATTACATGCGTATTAATAATCATGAGTCTATGATAAATGAATGTTTAAAAAATTCTGTAGATAGTAAGTAAGTAGACAATGGATGGAGAACAGAAAGCTTCTACGGCACTAATGCGTTAACGGGGAGGGGGGAGGGGCAAAACCAAAATTTTTAAAACGACTAGAAATGACCTCAAATGTGCTTAAAATGGTTTAAACCATTTTTTAGTGGTTTTAAAGCATTTTCATAAAATTCAAAAAAATTTGATTTTTAGCCGAAAGTGCTCATAAAAGGTAAAAAAGAAAAAAACCATCATTTTTAATCTTTTTTGTCATTATTATTGCGATTTGGTGTGTCGAAATATCTTTTTGCATGATTGATTTTGAGGCTTTTTGGTCAATTTTAGGCCAAAAAAGAAAAACCAAATTTTGTGAAAATTAAAAAAAAGTTCAAACTGGTTTTAAACCACTTTTAGCTTTTATGCACATTTTAGCACATTTTTGACCGTTTGCATTTGCAGTTATAACAAAATGGCTTTGCCCCCGCCCCCCCCCCCTTTAGTACCGCTTCTACTTATTACTTATACTAGAAAAGAGAAAGAAACAAAGAAAGAAAAGATGGAGACTGGAGACATGGTTTTTGATGTTCAAATATTACTGGTGGCATTTTGTTTTTGGCCTAAAAATAAAAATATTTTAATTTTTAATATGGGTTCGACGTTCGACCCTTCGATTCGACCCACCACCACCCCCCGCCCGCGGCTGGGCAGGGGGCAGCAAAGGCGCGAAGCGGGGGCTGAAGAGGCGGGGGCGGGAGGGGGTTTGGTCCAAGAAAAATTCCCCGGGGGGAGAGAATTTTGAAAAACCTAAAAAATTAGGGAAAATCACTGAAAATGTGCCTATTTTTGCTTGTTAGATGTTTTCCCAATGGTTTTTAATTTTTTGGTAGCTAAATATGTATAGAGGGCGGGCGACAGTAAAGGAACAGGCGTAGGATAAGTAATGTCAAAATTCAATGTCTCTTCAAACATTTTTCCAAATATTTGTCTATTTTTCCAAATTAAAACAATAATAATTCCCGGTTTCCGCACATAAGAGTTATGAACTTATGAAGGATCTAATCGGAGTGACAAAAAAAGTTGCAGCTCATAAGTAGATTACAGGTTTCCAGTCGACCGGTTGGAAATTTGTTGAGTGAAAAAGTTGCATAAAAAATAAGATACTGGCAGGCAGACAGGTGTGGTGATTGTTATTGTTTATTTATTATGACTACACAGGTGTGATGAAAAATGGAGTTTTTATAAACCGAAATGCGATTTCCTTCCAAAAAAAAACGTAAAATTTTCGATAATTTTTTTTTTAAATTCACAAATTTTCGTTAAAAACCACAAAAATTTATTCTTAGTTCTTAGGGGTGTATATGTATTTTTTCCCGGGGCACGGGGGTTGAGAGGGCGGGGCCCGGGAGGAGCGGGGGCCAATAGGCGAGGAACGGGGGTTATTGCTAAAGACCTCACCTCGGGGAACACGGGGGCGGACGGGGGTCGAACCCTATTTTTAATTTTCCACTTTTTCTTTTTTTACTTTCTTTCTGCTTTCTCTCTCTTTATATATATATTTTTCTTTTATTATCATACTTTATTTTTGTTGTTTTTATTTTTTATCAATTTTTATTTGTTGTTACTGTTTTGCTATTTCATTTCCTTTTTCCTTCAAGGCAAAGTATTCACAAAAGGTGAAATAAATGTACGGACAGACAAATGGTAGCGGCGTACAGATATGCGTTGAACCATTGAATGAATGGAAAATACAAGAAATTGGATACGATGGCGTCGAAAGATACACAAAGTAAGAACATTTTTGGCACTACTTGAAAAGATGGTCCCCAACCGATTTGTGCAAAACAAAAGGAAAACCCTATCGCCCCCCTAAACCCTATTGCGAAACCCTATGGTTTCGCAATTTTTTTTACATTTTTGCCTTTCCGAAATCTGAACAAACATTAAAAAAAAAGTTGAATTCCATGGTTTGATTTTCAGACCGCCAGAATTTAAGGACGTGCTGCGAAAAAATGCGCGAAATATTAATTGGCGAAAAATACTCGGGAATGAAGCAAGTATGGAAGCAACCACATCAAAAAACGATTCCGAAGATGTTGACGACCAAACTGACGGTGGCCATAATGACCAGGTGGACCAACTCTCAAAAAATTTCGTCGAACCAATAGCCGGACCGTGGGCTGTGGTGGCTAAACAACTTCAGTAAGTAAATGGTTGAAAAATTTAGACAAGTTAAAAACATTTTTAGCTATTCACTCCAAGAAGTAAACATACTTCTCGACGGGATGAGAATAGCAAGAACAGAATTTTTGAGCCCTGTGGTTACAGCCATAATTCAAGACGAACGAACGGAGACAGAACAAATAGCAATTTCAAAGGCTTTTCACCTTCATACTAGAAAAAAGGTTTTTAGATTAAGATAGCATATACATCTAGAGATTATGAAAACCTCTTTCCAGATAAACTGAATTTATAAGATTAACGATGATGTCAAAAATTGAAAATTTCGTTTCCTGACTTTATTACTAATATTCCAGTCTTTGAGTGAAGCATCGAGGAATATCGAACGAATGTTAGCTGTTCGTCGAGCGGGATCCTCTTATGAAAGCGACAAGGGAGACTTTTTTAATGAACTGAGGGAGTTACGAGAAAATTGGCGAATTAGAAAGGTCGGCACAAATATTTTTGGAGATCTCGGCTATAAAACATGTTAGTACTAGTAGGATCTGAATTTTTTTAAATATATTTACAAGATTGTTATTAAGTTGTTCCAAAATTCGCTCCCCATGAAATTTTCGATGTTACACAGAAGTCAACTTCGAGTAGGCGTCAAAGTACTTTTCGATTTGGCAACAGATCTTTCATTTATCTCAGATTGCCACATAACCTGAGGTAAAGTCACAAATATTTAAAAATAAACATGTTGAAAACTTACAGGTGCCGAACTCGCTTGATAGTATCCATTCAATTAGGTGAGAAAAACGAAACCTTAAAATCTAAAACTACCTAAAACCGCTAAATGTTGTAATTGTTTTTATAAGGTATTTGTTTTTAGATGATGAGAAGTCAGCCGAATCGCTATTCAAAATCGTAAACAAGCCCAAAATCACTGATGAAGAGATTAAACATATACATTGGAGGAAGTCATTGCCTTGGGCTCAGAATTCGTTGATATGTAAAGATGTTTTGACACAGGTATTTTTCTGTTGTACATAAGCACCAAATTATTGTTTTGCAAATATTCAGTTAATAACCGAATCAATTATTCAACAAGACACTATAACATTGAACACAGAAAATTCAATCGTCATTTCCCTTTTTGATTCTCTACTACTGCGCGTTGAAATGCAATACTACCCATTCCAAGTATTTTGGGGTTTTTTTTAATCAAATTTTTATGTTTTTGACATTTAAGGAGATCAGCAGAATTCCGACAGAAGGAGTGCCGTATTTAAGCCATTGCTTGAGGGAACTCTTTTTAGCTGAACACACAACAAAATCTAAACGAATTCAACAGTTTGTCACTCTGCCACTAGTTTCACATCCGGAGGGATTGGACATGCGTGGTCCGCAAGCATTGTCGGCCGAAGAAGTAAATGAAAAAATAGCTAACGATAAAATAAAAAATAAAATAGATCAATGCAAGAATGGAGCATGCATCTTTCGGTGGACATGGAAACGAACTGCTGATCCGCAAATTTATTGAAAGTGCCTCGCATTATGTGCTTGTCAGCAGAACTATCGAATTTTTGGAAAAGCATATGATCAGATTCAACGATCCCCAGGTTATTCAAATTAAAAATGGCGGATTCTATTCCTTAATTAATGTCTTCAACTTTAGCTTCAATGGAAATGGCTACGAGCAACGCCAAAATTCTCAATGATTTCATTGAATTTTTCAAGCAGAGGATTTGAAAACCTGGGAAAGTAGGTGTTACACTGACAATGCTTAGTAAACTTATATAATTTGAATTGCATATATTTTAGGTTTACAAGTTTAATACGGATTAGTGACTCAGCAATAACATTGGTCAGTAAAGAATCGCAACAAATTGAATGTCGCCGGGACATGGAGATGCTGGAAAATGCCTTACTTTTATTGGTATACATATTATAAAATTAAAATAATATACACCTAAAAAATAACCTTTGAACATAAAAAAGACAGAAGTCCAACTGTATATTACAACAAAGTTTGAATTTTGTTTTGTTTTAGACTTCCCATTTTCTGTTGAATTCTTCCCAAGTGCTTTCGCGAGCCTACGGCTGGCAACTGTTTCATGCCAACAGCAATGCCTTTGATTCTGACGGAAATCCAGCTCCAACCTTTTATGCGTGCAATCAAAATGCAACAATGTGAAGAAGCGGGAGGAAAATTGAACAAATTCATTAATTTCCCAAAATTTCAGGAGTATTTTTGTGCAATTTCACACTGTTGGAGCCTTGCCGTCAATTTTTGTTAAGGACAACAAAAACAGGACCAAAGAAGAAAGTGCTTCCCAATTGGGAGATGGAACGGACGGTTTCATACAGTTGAACTACAAAAGAATACCCGGTTCGACGTTTATGAGAAAAATTGACAATTTATTGGCCACTTTCACCAACTGAAATTTGTTCACCCTTTTTAATAATTGTTTATTTATTTTTTGACAAAAAACGGAAGAAAAATTTATTCCTCATCATTTTGCTTCTCCTCGTTTTGATGGCCTTTGTTCCCCAAATTCCATTAGGGTATACACACGCACAAGTGAGCAGATAATTCTCATCTCGTGCGCCTCTCAAACTCATTGTGTCAGTGTTTTGTCGAGTGGGTGCGCCTTTTTCGTCGGTTTCGAAACATTTGCATTTCTAATTTGGCCCTTCAGCTCTTTTCTCTCCTTAGCTCTTTCGAAAGTGAAGAGGCGAAAAGGGACTGACTAATGGCAAAGGGGACAAACAACTCTTCTCTATCTTACCCCCCCCCCTTCAGCGGCAACTTCCCTTTCTTCTCACAGCATCATTGCCGGCCCATTACCATTGTCAGCATAACATCACTTTCACTTTCCAAAGTCCATTATACACATATGTACATGTTATATTAGGGAAGGAAACAGACACTTCAATTTAACATTTGACTTCCAATAGTGTAATATTTATAAGAACATTTTTCCACAATCGCGTTGGTACTACACCGGTACAGGAGGTTCTTCAAGTTCCGTTCCGGTGTTTATCCGGCTTCCCCCTTCGGGCCAGATGGTGGATGCGTTTGTCAAACGCATTAGCGCTCACTTTTTTGCTTGTCCAACTCACGGCGACGATGATGTGCCGAGCTGATCGAGCACAATCCTTGGCCGGAAAGGACGTCCGATGGTTTAAGGAAGGGAAAGTTGGCGCGAAAAGGGACAGTCGAAGGATAAGAAGCAACCAGCGGCGCCAATTGGGACGAAACGGTAAAACACAGCTTAACTAACAAACCAAAGTATTTGGCATCATTCTTCAGGTCATCACCAAAGATGGCATGAGCCAACAGAAGAAGCATCTGCAACTGGAAGGGACAGGGCGAAGAAGCACATGTTGCACCCGTTCATTGTGAAGTGCCCACACACAAAAAAGGTTAATTAAAAATTAAATTTATGAGAAGAACAAATGGTTGTTGTCAATGACAGAATGTGTCCGCTGTGGTTTGGTGCCATAATGGGACAGTTCTGTTCGGTGTGAGCTTTGGCGAGGACGGCAAAGTGGCGGAGGTGGTGAACGAGTCGGCCGACCCAGTCAAAACGGTGTCCGGCAAGGAGATGTGGAGCACGGCGGACGGAGGAGTCGGACTGATCTTTGAGGCGAAGGACGGACGGTACAAAGTGGAGGTGGAGAAGGGCAGGAAGAGGTGGTTCGTGCTGAGAATCAACGAGGTGGACGTGCGGGAGGACCGCGGGGAGTGGAAGTGCCAAGTGCTGGTCAGGGAGGGGGGCCGGACACGGGTGGGCGCGGAGAGCCGCAAGACGATCGGGGACCGGTGGAGGGAAGTCGGGGCCGAGGAAGCGGGACCGGAAATGACGGTAAGCAAAAACAAAGGACATGCATTGCAGGGGGCGGATGGGTTCGCCAAAAATCAATTGTAAATACCGAAATTTATAAGTAAGCTAATTGGGATTGGGACATAGATATGGTGGGACTGAAAGATGCTTTTCCCCGGTTAAGGTGGACAAGCATATTCGGAAGAGGGAGCACACCAACGGGAGGGATGGGAAAAGAAGGGAAAACAATCGGCAGCGGAACACCGTAAGCAGTAATAATTGGGAGGAGCAGGACCAGCTCCAGTTCGCGGAGGGCAACACATTTGCGTAAGTTCCAAAACTGCACAAAGTTCTGCCCGAACAGCTTGAAGCAAACAGTTCAGATTCTCCAAAACTGACACGGACTTTGTTGTGTTCGAGCGGAAGGAGGGCGGCGCTGGCCACTTCCATTCCTATGCTAGAGGCGCTGTCGAATACACCAGAATGGACTCATCGGACAACAATTGGACGATGCGAAGAAGTGTGGCCAGAAGGAACCGAGTGGCGGGAAAGTACTCTAATGGCCAACTAATAATCACTTTTGGATCATTAATTTGTTACCTTTTGCAGTGCATATGTTTACGCATTGTATAAATGAAAAATTGAATAATCCTTTAAAAAATGTTTGGAGAAATGTTAAATTTTATTTGTAATATAAGTGAAAAAATTAATATCTATTATGGTGTGCAAAATTCAAATGATTTGGAAAATTCAAACATACATCACACATAGTATGAGGGGGAAATCAGAACGTTGGTAAGAACCATCAATTGATCATCGGTGAACGTAAGTTTGTGGGCCTGCCATTCGTCTTGGTGTGTCCGCTTGAAATCATTGAGTGCCCGCTTAATTGTGCCCTTAAAAAGGATAAATATAATTGGTTTAATTTAAGAAAATAAGTACATAGATCGGTTGTGGTTCGTGGGTGTGCCTTGCCAATTCCATGAGTATATCTGGCAGAAACTCGGGGACAGAATAAGGAAAAGCGAGTACAATGGCCTTGATAAAATAATTTTTATTTGTTTGAAAGTAAGCATTAAAGATACCGAAAGTGCGAGTACACCAGAATGCCGAATGGTCGGGTCCATTGAGTTCGCCATCTTCTTCGCTTCATCCAGAAAAGCATAATCCACCGAAATTATGGCAGCACGAATTAAGCCGCTTAGAGTTTCTGCGGCCGCGACACGGACCTCGAACCGTTTCTCAAAAAGAAAGTCCCAAATTAGATGGCGGAGTTTGGGAAATCCTTGAGGCTGTTCTTTGATGATGAAGAAATTGTTAAAGACAAAGACTTGTAGAAAGCGAAGCAAACTAAAAGTATACAATAAAAATTGTTGCCAAATGCAAAAAAAAATTCCAACCTAATTTTGGACTTCCACCAAGTCGCTCGTTCACGTAACAGCACACAAGTTGAGAAAAGAACGTCCATTTCTTCAGAAGTGGCAATTGAAAGCCCCATAGTTCGAACCAAGTGCGAAGTGCATGCATTCTTCAATTCTTCATCGCTATAGGAAAAAACCATATTTTCAAGTTTAACTTTTAACAAAAAACCAACGCATTGTCATTTGAATAATGGGCCAGCAGTGGGATTAACCGGATTATGCACGCGTCCATGCTAGATGACAATTGTGCGGTCAGACAATAGAGGAAGTTGACCAGCGTTATGAGAATCAATTTTTCATTTTTGAATTCCTCGTGGGAGACGGCAAGTTCAGCTAAAGATGACGAAGAATCGATGCGCGAGAGTTCTTCCTGACCATTCAGTATTTCCTTCCAAAGTGGATCAAGCTAAAAAATCGGATTTGGTTCAGAATGTTAAAAGCTAAAAATTACTTACCCTTGTATTTATTCGTGAAACCAATTCTTCAACTGTCACTGGCTCAAAATGTTTTCGAATTTCATCCTCAACATACATGTTTTTGAAGTCACAGAAAACAGTGGTCGCAAGGCAACTTAACGGTTAAAAATATTTAAATTCTTAAATTATTCTTATTCTTTGAACCAGTTAATATTATTAATTCTTTATTTTTTAATTATTTTTCAATATTAATATTCTTCGTTAATTGTTTATCTACCTCCCTATACGAAGGCGTACATTCTGATACGAACTGCCTTTTGCTCCGTCTATTTGCTCCAAACAATACTCCGCCAAGATACGCCATTCTTTAGGTATTCGCCATTCTCCCTTAAAGATATGGATACATAGATTTAAAATATTATTATTATTGATAAACCTGATTGAGACCGCAATGCAATAGATACAATCGTCTTAAATAAAAATTCAGTTTTAATAAACAAATCTACTTATTAGATATACGTTTTAATGTGTGTGCTTATTTCTGATGGCCTTTTAACAAGTTGGAACAGCAGTTGTATCAACCAACCGAGAACTCTTGGTTCACAAGAACCAAACTAAGAATATGAATAAACTTTAAAAAATTTAATGTTAAGAAAGAGAAATACTATGGTAGCGAGTGCTGTGCCCCAGTTCTTTTCAACTTCCTGTGTCATTTCCAAAAATGTGTTCATCAATCGAGGCTCCAACCAGTTGTGCATCTTCGTTATCTTTTCAAATCGCCATAATTTTGAACCGCATATCAGGCCTGCGGTCAGCTCAGCTGCCAATCTCTGGTGTGACTCCTTAAATTATTCTTTTATTATAGGAAAACTGTTAAATATAGTAATCACCTTCATATCTTGCAGTAATTTATCAAGTATAACGCGAAATTCATCCAATAGTTGATCATTAAAACTCCGAAATATGCGCTAAAATGTTTATTCACAATATAAACCATATAGCCAACAAATTAGTAACTTACATAAAACAGTGCATAATTTACTGGATCAAACTAAAAAAAGTATTTCGCATGTATTTTGTGGACCCCAATCTATAAAATCACCTCTTCACTGCCCTTCTAAAATATAAAATGGTGTTAATGTGTTAAAAAGTTAAATAAAACAAACCTTTTCTTCCAACGAATAAAAATCCATAAATTTCGACATGAAATTGCCATCTTTGAAAATTGATACAATTGATTTTTCCTGAATTTTTTTTCTTATAAATTGAATATTTTATTTAAAAAAACAACTAACTATTGTTGACAGCTGCGAATGTTCTCTATTTGCCTTAAAATAAAATTTGAATTTGTTAAAATCCCTTTATTACTCAAACCCAATTTTGCTCCTTCGGCGGTGCATAGTTTTTAAACTCTTTTGGCCATGTGTAGAATCCCCAATGAACTTTGGAATGAAAGTTGCAATGATCCCATTCTTCAGCAGTGGATGGTTGACTTGCTGCATCATAAAGCAGCATTTTGTTGTCTTTACGCAGCCCGTACTGTATCGGCCATTTTGCTCCGACTCCACAATTTGGTCCTTGATTCTAAAGGAGTAAGAATAATCAAATAATTCACAGAAATTTCCCAAATTATGACCTCTATATAACAAATTTTCTTTGTTGCCTTTTGTCTGTGAATTTTTAGCCATGAGCCACAGAATGCAATGCTGTAAAATGATTACATTATATGTAGTAATTTTCTGTAAGCAAGAGGTTGTCTTACGCCATTTTGCGAGTTTTCAGAGAGTCCGAAACGAGAAGGCGAAAAAAATGTAGAACAATTTCTAAATAAGTAAAGTTAATGATATTTTATATATACATACCACACATGCGATGGGGAGAACTGTTCCCCCCTCTTGACTAGTCGTATTGGATCGGCGACCGAAGGCCGCCAAAAAATGACTATTAATCGGGCCGTCAATTATTAAAAAGTATTGGACCCGACCTTTCCCCCCTCTTCGCATGTATAAATAATACAATTATACAAACATACCTTCCGGCAGATCAATATCTCGTCTGAGTAGTAAAGAAAGGAGTGCTTGGGCAAAATCAACATGACGCCAGTGTAGTTCTGTATCCGCAGCAATCTGGTAGAGCTCTTTTGCCAAACAAAGGTATGCCCTAAATTAGAGTTTAAATTAAAAGGACGTAAACGTATCGGTAACTCAAATTGACACGATACTTACTTCTTATTTTTGCTGTTTAATTCGCATGCTCTTTCATGAAATGCATCAAGGTCTTGTTCGTTGGGTAAAGCCAATTCTGATTTGTGAAAATTCCCATAGTAATCAGATAACAAAGATTGAGCCAGAGGTAAAATTGATTCAGGAAACTAAAGCTCAATTGGATGAATAATTAAAAAAATGAAAAATACAGAAAATTCAATTTGGAACGACGAGAAATTGTTTATGATAAGATCACGGGCCAAATCAATAAGTTGTATAATACTTTGCTTGTCAGGAATTTGTGTTAAGCAAACTAAAATAGTTTATAGACCAAAAGTAAAGAATAAAATGTTTACGTGTGGGCCAAATGTTCAAAATCGTCTCCCAATCTTGCCTGACTAGAATTGAAGTTTCTTTGCCATTAACCAATACATAAAGAGCTCCCTTAAAGTTTTTTTTAAAGTTTAATATAACCAATTTGACCACTAAATTTACTTTAAATTGATCATGTGATGTTGGATTCTTTATCAGAGCAAGCACATCTTGTACAATTAACTAAAACCAACTAGTAAGTATATATGAACAATTTAAGAAAACCTTGTAGCTAAAACTCCAACTGGAAAAACTTGTGTCCAAAACTCGTTGAGCTGCAATTCTCACTGTACTGTATAAAGAAGTAGCATAACGCAGTAGCAATTTGAATGCATCAAGATGCGATCGGGTAATACCAACCAAAGAGTTGTGCAAAATTCGCTTCTTTAAAAAAGCCCTTTTCAAAAAATAAAATAAATCAGTAGTACCGTGTGCATCAAAGCGATGTTTCCCTCCATTATAGGCTCGACTGTTTTCTTGTAACCTCGTAGAGGATCTGACAAAATTCGTTTGGTAAGGTTGAATGTATTTGCTTGGGATTGATAAGTTTTCTAAAATATATTAAATAAAAATATAACTTGAACAAAAGAACCGGATCGAGTCCTCGAATGAAAATAATGGCCCTGAGAATGTTAAGAAATTCCAAAATAGTTCTCGTGTCATTTTCTCGTTCATGCAACAAATAATCTCCCAGTTGTAGAAGCGTGACCAGTAGTTGCTTCCTGAAGTTTTCTCCTTTAATGACCAAACCTAAAAATAGATTTCAACACATAAGCAGATAAAAAACCAACTTTTGACACAATCTGGAACCGTTGTTGTATCTTAACAATAAACTATAATATTTGTTTCCAATATAAAATTCTCACCGAGCCTCACATTTGGCAATGTCATTGGAATTAATGGGATTATTTCTTCATCATTTTCAAGCAAAGGACAGAGACTGGAACATGCTTCAAAACTTTTGGATGCGATAGTCAAAATATTAAGCAATTGTTTGTCAGTTAAGGCAGCGGCTCCTTCATTCAAAAGGTTTTCAAGTGGTCCAACAATTATCTGATTCGCAAGCAATTGAGCATAGTCAACTTCCTCCTCAGTGGGAACATGCCACTTCATTGTCCATTTATTTTTATCTACCTGCTTTGCCCAGTGCTTAAATTTTTAAAGGTTTAAATACAAATTATATGCTTATAGTTTAACAAACCCTAACTGGCAGATACTTATCAAAAGGTAAGTCAAAAAGAGAACGGTGACAGGCAGGCAGTGGATAAACTGAGCATAATGAATAGAAAACGCATTGAATAAAACAAGCAACCAACTAAAAAACACAAATTAAAACCAAAATTAAAAAATCGAACCTTGATCATATCTGTTGATTTGAATCGTACAATTTTTGATATAAATGTATCAATCAATTTGCGGTGCTTCCAAACAATATCTCCAGACGATCCCCGAATAATGTCTGTTGCAAAAGACAGCCACCAAACAAGCGCATGATCAAGTTCTTCATCCTCCCAATTCTCTTCTATAAGATTAATAATTTATTTAATTAGCCAAATGCTGTTTACCATGGAAATGTTTGTCAAACTTCCCAATTGCAAGGTTTAAAAACCGAGAGAACTCGGCGGAAGGATTGCACTAAAATTCAACATTTATCAATTATAAATTGGTAGTTTAAAATTTAATCGCACCTGCACGATAGCAGAAGCCATTTTAGTAATTGTATCCATCGCTGAAATTATAACCTTTTACTTATATGAATAAATTTAAAAACAAGTAAAACCTGGCTTAGAATCAAATACATAGGTGTTAACAAAGTCAAAAAATTTGGCAACAATTCGCTAAATAAATGTTGGAAAAAATGTAAAAATCAGTTATAAAACCTGGTAAAAATCAGTGCTGCAATTCTTTATCACAGCGCGAAATACGGTTAGCGCACCTTTCTCAATGATCACTTCCTCAATTGATCCAGCTTTCTGTCCAACTTTCGTTACGGCATGTCTCTCGTGTGGAGCACCACTTCCCAACATTTCAATCATCCCGAAAATCCTTTAAAGTAAATGTTGAAATTTAAAAAGGCATATTGTTTTACTTGTCCATTAATTGGTCAATAAAACAATCAAACGAAGCTGTCTCGCTACACAACTCCTTCTCTTCTTCAGTCAGATCCGAGACCGTTAATTTTGCTTGTGAGCAATCGACTACGGGAACCAACAAAAGCAAAATTGCGATTATCTGCAAAAAACCAACAAAATTTTCAGTAACTGTAAAACATCAATAACAACCTGAAACACCAGCGTGCTCTAAAAACATGTATTAATTCAATTGAAGTTAAATTAAAAAACAACAACCTTGGCAATATCATTTATATCTAAGCCAGGTAAGATATTGTTTAGAATGATAATTGCATGTCTTTTGTATGATTTCATATGAGCATCCATATCCTCCACACTTTTAACCGGTAATCGTTCTCCTTGATTCTTTGAAGGATCGTCTCGGACCAATGGTACGCTAAAAAGTAAGCCCGATTTTTTATTATTTGTTTTAAAGAAAAATGTACTGCATGCTCTTAACATTATACTAAATATTACCAAATGCAAGCAAGAATGTGAAGCGATTGAGTTAGGCGATGGGGCTCCAAAGTTGTTTGCAATGCTGGGTATACAAGATCAAGAACAACTGGTATTATAAGCCCTGGCGAAAGAAAGGCCAAAATTCGAATGACAGAAGGAACCAGCTCATCTTTCAACTAAATAAGTAATCTTAATCCTAAACAATAATCGAATCAAATTAACCTTGGAAAAAGCAGCATACTCAATGCAAGGTACGATAGCACCAACGAAGGCATCAATCTGTTGTTGAGTAAGTTTCATTTGCTCGGGTACCTAGTGAAAAGAAATAAATGCTAGATAAAATTCCATTACTGTAGTAAATATACCTTCTTTCTATAACGGTGTGCTGTGTATTTCTCTCTTCCTACTCTATACAGGAAGGCGGAACAAAGTTTGAGTAAAAAAGTCAAGATCGAAGCTGTGTGAGCTCCCACATTGGAAGGATGAAAATAATGACGAATGGACAGGAATAATTGTTCAATGTGCTGTTGAATTCTAAACGCAAAAAATGGAAATATATATTACAAATTACACATATATTTAAAAAACCTGTTGTCATTCAGACCAAATGTATAGGCAAATATTTGTGTTAAAGAACCGAGAAAGTGGGAACTAGCAGATGCAGACACTTTGTCGACACCAATTTCCAATTTTAAAGACATGAGTAGCACAGTAAACAAGAGGTCACAGTATTTGGTAAAGTCAAGATAACCGGGAGAATCCTTTGCCAATCTAAGAATTGTAATGCAGGCTAAACCTTGAATTCAAACTTACCTCGCAAATATGTAAAGAATTTTCTCACACGCCTTCTCGTTCATTCCAGGGTTGGAAAACCACGACCATAACTCATCGACCCAAAGTGAGGCTCCAAATGTGTCATGTTCCGATTTGTCGAGTGCAGTTGGAACAAATATAGCCAAAACACTTAGACCTCGTAAAAAACTGTCATCCATCGGACAAAAGTAAGGACGGACCTGTTTATTGGATTTTTTGTTTTCAATAGATAATCAATTCAAACAACCTCATCGAGTATTTCTTGTGTAGCACTATCAGCAAAGAAATTACTACATTCCAATGTAATTTGATTTAAAGCCTTCTTGAGATCTTCCGGTAGTAGCATGAGACCATCTTCCTCCAAATTTTTGTATGCAACCTAAATAAGATTTGAGATAATACTATTAAAAAAACACGCTTCATTGAACCAACCTCTATATACAAATCGTATAGAGGGCGCCATTGCAGTGTGAAATCCTCACGGGATAGAAGTGACTTTCGACTATAATATTCCAAAATAGCATACATAAGTAGGGAATGGGCAACGCATATTAAGCTAACCAAAGTACCAAAGGATAGTAAAATGGACCGGGTTCACTCGCAATATTATAAGTATGAAATATGGCTTTATGGTGTTCCCTCTATTTTTCTCATTTATAACAGCCCCAAACCAAAGATCTCAATTTTAAAATGTAAAAACGTACGACAACAATGAATGTAAGGTAGCTGCAATAACTCGAACTACGCGAAAGTCGAGTCCCTTCATAGTCAAGGCCTCGTAAAGCAATTTGACCAGATTTATATGATCAATTTTCTAAATATTTGATATCTAATGTCAGGCCCGTAACCATAAAAATTTTCGGGGGGGGGGAGGCAGAGGCAAATTTTTTGGTGACCTTTAGTTTCGCGGCGCCGACAGGCGCCGCGGCGAAATTTTTTTAGTGATTTTTGAAAACAAGAGGGGAAACCCTATTAAAAATTTTAATTTTTGGCATTTCGGGGGGGGCAGCCCCCCCTAGATACGGGCCTGGAGAAAGAGACATTAGACTCCTTCGACTTTTTTTGTTATTAGTATTACCGTAAACCGGAATGAATGAAGTTGCATAAATCTGTCTAGTTCGTGAACCCAATAGATTAATCCTGGTCTGGAATCTCGGGATAATACGGAATGGGCGATTCCACTGAAATTACATCTCGTTTTTCATGAAGTACACTTCTTTTCGCTCGCAAACTGTTTACTCAGAAAATTTATTTTCGCGTAATGCTCTTTAAAGCGAAAAAAACAA
>JAQIYK010000239.1:0-16786 GCA_034700465.1 Rotylenchus robustus
CTTTGAGGGAAGAAAGGGACAGATTGCAACAGTTTATTCCCGACTCTCACGAGAAATGAATGAGAGAACAGCCCCGATCATAGAAAATCATCCAGTATTATGTATCCCACAAATCACAAGGCCAAAAATCGGTCTGTTCCTCTCCCAAAAGCATCCATCCGCCTCCGCACATGATTCGTCACCGCCATCCTTCCAAAGAACAAAAGACGATGGTGGTGACACTCCGGGGGGCATGCGCATTCCTCACACCGCTGGTCCAGAAGGTCCCTGCGCACCACCTCCACCGGCTCCCCCGTCCCTGCAAATTTCCAAAAGTCCAGAAAAGATGGCTTCAAAAGCAAACATCACCAGGGAGAGCAGAGGGTTCCAGTTGCGCAGAAGCATCGCGATTCCGAACATATGCTCCCTCTCCTGTTGGATACGGCGGAAGAACACCTCGCTGATGTCGTAAGGCACATCCACCGACGCAGATCCTAGCTGGGAAGGAAGACAACCACCAAACGAACGACCACCCCGCTGACCCCGCCCCCGGTAAGGATGATAACCACGCATCCCGCCTCCCTGCTGCCAACCCCGTACCGGACCACCACCTTCTTGCACCACCTGCTGAGGCTGTTGCTGAACCATCGGCGGTACTTGTTGCAGTTGTGGTTGCACATGTTGTTGAGGCAGCTGCTGGGGATGCTGAACATGTTGCTGCTGCGGTTGTTGCTGAAGAACAGGAGGAGCTGACAGAACCTGCTGCGCCCCAGCCATGACCTGCATCGGAGCAGCATAAACCTGGGGAGGGGCAAGTGTCGGGGGCGGTACCATGCGATGCAACTGAGCTGCGACCTGCGCCTGCACCTGTGCACCAACCAACTCCAATATCGACAACCCAGCCGAACCAGCTCCGTGTTCAATCGCATTGCCCATCACACATGATCCTCCCGCAACACCAACGGACCCTGACGAACAACCAGCCTCCGTTCTCTCACCCGAACCACCAAACCCATTCTGATTCACATTCACACCTTGAGAACCCATTACTGAACCAAATCCCAACATCCCTGGCCCGTTCATACCATTTGCCTGCTGGGCCCCAGACAACTCCTGTGAGTACAACTGAATCTCCTGTTCCAGTGACATATCCGCGCCCACCGCATCATGCCCATCCTCCCGAACGGAACCATCAGCACCATTATTCGGCGGCGGGGGTGTTTCCAATCCAAACACAATGCCAGGACACAACAAAACCAGCACAACACCCAACGTAAAAACGCCATTGTACCCAAATCGACCCGATCCCTTAATCACAATACGTCCTTTCCCTTGTTCATTTCCAACCTTCCCATCCACCTTGAACTTGTTCTTCCCAACCTTAGTAACCCTAACCACCGAGTTGACCACCTCCATCTCCAACCCATTACTCTCATCTTCGGGATTAGTATCCCCAACACCGTCATCCATCCCTCTCTCTCCGACCCCCATCTCTCCACCCAATTCTCCTGCACCAACACCCACCTCCCTTGTTCCCGCTCCAACTTCTCCACCCAACCCATCGGCAAACTGCTCCTGCCGGTCCATCCAACCATCGTCGTCCACAGACGGCACATCTCCAACCCCAAAGTCCGAATCAACCTTAAATTCATTGGATCCATTAAAACCCCAAACATCATTCCCTTCGACCGATCCCACCACAAAAAGGGACTTAAATTCCTCAGAACCTCCCATGAAACCCATCCAAAATTCGGTGAAGTAGTCGTACCCGTCCATGACCCCTTCAATGGTAACTCCTCCAAATGGATAATATCGTCCTTGACAAAGGATCAACGGACCATAAAGAATACCTGGGCCTTTCTTTAGACGGACTACCTGAAGTGCAAAGGTCCGGTGCGAAACATCCCTCGGACGCGAGCCAACCACAGGTGCATCAGCGACGACATCGAAGTCCGGAAGACAGATGCCAACTAATCCGTTGTTGTTTCCATCGTCGTACCACAAACTTCCTCCGTCGTTAACAATTTCATGTAGTTTCTTCGATAGCTTCTCCAGAAGATCAGGCCACTGCAACTTCTCTCCAACCTTACGCTCCGGACAACCAAGAAAATTGGCGGCAAAGGAGATGAGTGAGCATTCACTGGGTATCGGATAATACATTTCCTGCAAGAAGGGATTAGAAAGATTAAAGATGCCAGCACTACCCCTCCGATAGAAGGACCAAAAACACAAATCAGACTTACCAACTGTTTCTAAAAATGAATAGATGTGAATATGTTCCTCCGGCCCTTTAATAAACATGAATAGCTCATCTCCTCCGCCCATGCTTACCGCCTCCCCCTTCCAAAACCAACCAAAAACAGACTCATCTCCATCGCTGCTTCTCAGCAGCAGCCCTCCCGGGGGCGATGACACACCATGGACACCCAAAATTGCAAGAAAAAACAAAACACCAGAAAAGGCCCTTCCCATCATCCTATAGGTCCTAAAAATAGGTGACATTTTCCAAATTCCGTACAGTATACAAACACCTAAAAATACACATCCGACCCAAAAAATTAGCCTTTTCAGTTCACGCAACGGCGAAAGTAAGTGCTTCCAATCAAATTCATACACATCATCCCAACTCAATCCAATTCCTCCACCTTTCAATTTTTCCGAAAACCTTGTTTTGAACTCTCGCTCATTTACTGGAATATATAACAACTCCCCCTCAATTGTAAAATTGGACTTGCCCCCCGGGCAAACCAATTCACATCCTAAGCTAACTTCCGCTTCTTCAAAAGGCAACACATCGGTTTGTCTTTCCCCTCCTTTAGTACACTTTGCCAAAAACACTAAACCTCCTGGACACCGTACCTCCGCGATGGCGACCCCAAAATCTGTCCAACATGTATAGTTCAGTCTCCCCCCTGTAGCACAATCGTAACAACCCATCAAAGGGCCCGCCATCTCTGCCCTACATGAAGTGCCATCAATCTCCGACACCATCTTAAACCCCTCCAACCGCACTAATAACTCAATGGGTGAGTAATCCGTTTCACTAATAACCCGCCCATTTTCCTCCCTCAAATTCAATTTATCTGAAGTAAATGGAAGTTTTTGACCCATCCCCTCGATATTCACATCTCCGCATTCGCATTCCACAACACCTTCCCCCAATGTTCGATTTAACCAACACTCCTTACACGCATCCAAACCAAGTTCACATTCAAAACTCTCTGCGCGCTCTTCACTCGCACAATGTAACTGTGTGTCCACTCCTTTCCCTGCAAAAATAATCTCTTCACTCCCAACCAAAAAATAATCCGCTAACAGAGGCGCTGTTGGGGGAGTCAACCCTTCCACCGTAAACAAAATATCCTCCCATTTTTCGGTAAACCCAGGATATAACACCAAATCTTTCGCACCCGATTTACTACCCAAACTTAGCTCCACACGCATTTTAATCTCATAGTCCCACCCTACACATCTTATTTGGTGCCATACTGTACCTCCACTCGGTACAGCATAAAATTTATAGAAAAAACATTCACTCGTGCCAACCGATGGCAACCCACATTCCTCCCCCCAAAGGGCCTCACCCTCTTTACAAAATGAATAACCCGGATAATCCCAAACTTCCTCCAACTCCGTAAGCCTTTCACTTCTCCTCACCCTCTTGCATCTCCCCAGTGTACAAGATCCCATTGATGGGCATCTTCGTACCGACTTCACTTCCATTTTATACGATCTCAACCACCCAGCCGTTTCCTGGTTACAATGTAACCGCAATGACTTCAAACTCAGCTCCAACGAACCTGCTGTCTTACCCAACTCATTTTTAAGTGCCAATGCTACTCTCTGTCCAGCAGGCATGATTGTCATCTTCGCCGCTCCTCTCACTCGACAAATCGATCCATTTGTTTCCTTAACACAATCCTCCGACATCGCCTGCACCACTGCAACTTCCGCCCCTCCTTCCACCCATTTTACACCCACCAATGCCAATACACTCAAAACAGAACCCACTCTTAACAACCTAGACAACCTTCTATTCCTCCTCTTCCTTCCATCCTTCCTTTCTCTTTCACCCAACAAATTCATCTCCAAATCCCCTTCTCTTTTGGGCTTCCTCCGGCCCCTACAAAACCCTCTAACTAATCTAATCGGTGCACAAAAACATGCCGATCCGCAACTCCAACACTCCCTCGTTGCCCTAACACAAGATAGAATACATGATAATAAAAATACTGCCACTGATAGCATCGCCGTTAGTGCCAACTCCATCCCTCTAGTCCAACATTCCGGATTTAAAATCCTATCCCAACTCAACCAATCAATACCATCACACTTGCCTATCGGAGGGCAAAAAACACGGTTTTTATATTTTACTCCTCTTTTGGACCAGTATGTTATAGTGCAACTATGGTCCACCACTAAAAATTCTCTCGGCAGCCGAAACTTCAATTCACCGGTGAACGGATGACTAAAGCAACTCCCCATGCAACATAGCTCAAACCTATCTATGCGCTCCGGCGTATTCAAAATCATCCCCGTTGGCCCACACTCCACTTTACAATCTTTACATTTTCTAAGTTTCGCTGTTTCCCTTCTCGGTCCCTTTCCCTGTACCCTATCAGTCAATCCCAACAACACAACGAACAGCAAAATGGTACTTAATCCCATTCCTACCATGCCTAACGCCCTCGCCTTTGCTCGGGTAACCATTTTGTGTCCTTTTGGCTGCGCATCCGCTTTATTTTCCATAATCCCTTCCAACTTTTCTTCCTTCCTTGCCCCTCCACTCTTCTCCTTTCTATCCCAATCTCTCCACTCAGCCCTTCCTACTGCTTTCTCCCCAGTTGCTTCCAACGGATACAATTTATTGACTGGCCGCTCCACAACTCTTCCCGACGTTAACTTAACCTTAACACTGCGGATGGCACCCGGCACACCATTTAATCTAACTATTCTCCCCAATGGCCACACATTTCGTGGACGGGGTTCATCTTCCACAATAACAACCTCCCCCGCAGTTGGTTCCCTAAATTCTTGAGATCGGGGACCCTTGTGCAACCACTGTGTCCGATTTCTCAATAACACCAAATACTCCTTATTCCATCTATCCCAAAATAAATCTAACACTCTATTCGTTCTCTTCCATCTATCCCGAAGTTGGTCTTCCAATTTAACCGGACCCAGCCTATATTCTTCGCCCTCCTCTTCCGCATTTGGGAGCGGAATACCCAACTCTGCCTCGGGACTGATAAAATCAATCGGTCTAAGAGCTCTATCTCCGTCCGGCTCGACCGACACATATGTTAATGGCCTAGAGTTTAAAATCGATTCCACTTCCGCTGTGAATGTGCGCAACTCATCCGGTGCCAAAATCATTCTTCCCAATGCCGATTTAAAGGCATCCTTGCAAACCTTAACCAATCTTTCTGCGCACCCATTTTCCCACGGGGATAATGCTGGTACAAATTTCCATCCGATTTTCTCCTTAATTAAGTACTCGTCCAACTCCCCCTTTCCCTTTTCTCGATCTTTCTTTAAATCATAAGTTCCCGCTACCTTAGCAGCCAACTTAAAGGTTTGCGCATTATCAGAAATTATACATTTCGGTCGACCCCTTCTACTCGCAAACCGCCTTAGAATATTCAAAAAAGATGCCGCTGTTAAGTCAAAAACCGGTTCTAAGTACACCCCCCTTGTTGTCAAACACGTTATTAACACAACCCAATACTTTATTACACTTTCGCCACCCTTCGCACCTTTAGCTACTGACGGTCCCAAATAATCCACCGCCACAACTTCAAAGGGTTTTGAGCGAGTAACCCTTTCCTCTGGATGAGAGGGCATAGGTGGAAGTGCAAAAGCTGGTCCATGGTTCCTTTTACACACTGTACACTCTCTTATAACCCTTTTTGCCAAATTTCTGACTCCCGGTGCCCAAAATTCACTCAAAAATTTATTCACAGTCGAGTCTAACCTTTCATGCATCACACCTTTATGGGCTCTCCAAATTAAAATTTCCAAAATTTGGGACCCTTTAGGAAAAGCAATAGGAAAATTAAATGCTTCCGGCATTGCACTTCTCCCTACTCTTGAATCCAACCTTATCAACCCATCATTTCCCAATTTCCACCGAGTTTGCGGGCTTTTTATCGCATATTCCTCCCAACCAATCTGTCCATCTCTTAATACTACCCTCTCCGCGGCCTCATAATCACCTTGCGCAATGACCTCCTCCTCACTTATCCCCTTCAGAAACACAGAGGAGACCCTTTTCCCCACTTTTTTCAACCACCTTATAATCATCTTCAAAGATCTAGCTACAATTTTTACCAACTTATTCCAATCACTAAACCTTTTAAACTCAATAAAACCCCTCTCATTACCATCTTCAACTACCGTTACCCCTACTATCTCTGTACAATCAGCTTCTTCCATCTTTTGCTCAATCTTAAACACCAATTCATCTGGCCATTGCCCTTCCGGTCCTTTTAACCACTGTGGTCCTGACCACCAAAAAGGATGAACTATTAGTTCCTTAGGTGTGCATCCTCTACTAGCTACATCCGCCGGATTGCACTCTGTCGGAACATACCGACATTCCATCCCTACCCTTTCCCTTATCTCCTTCAATCTATTTTGCACAAACCGAGGTTGTTCGTCGTCCGATTTTATCCAATAGAGCACTGGCTTCGAATCGCACCACAAAACTCTTTTATACACCTTTATACCCAACTCTTCTTCCACAAATTTTATTGCTCTTGCGCCAATTAGTGCCCCCAGCAACTCCATCCTAGGTATAGTTACGTTCATTTTTCGAGGTTTCAGCCTACTCCTCGCGTACAACAAATTGCTCATTGTCCCCTCCCCTTCTACCCTCAGGTAAACACACGTCGCGTATGCATCTTTTGATGCATCCACAAATGCGTGTAGTTGTACACCTTCCGTTTTGTCAAAGACCACTCTCCTCGCACACCCCATCGATATTCCCTTCCATAAATTCGTAATATCGATCCATTCGTTTTGCTCATTCTCCCCCAATTTATCATCCCATTTTCTTTCTCCCTCCCACAAGCGCTGGAAAAATAATTTTGCCGGAAGCAGGCAGGGAGCCATCCACCCACAGGGGTCAAAAACCGAGTTTAAATCCTTCAAAACCTTCCTTCTCGTGATTTTCCCTTCTGCTATTTCAGGAAAATCTATCATAAGTTCATCCTCCTCCAACTTCCACTTTATACCCAAAACCTTAGGCCTTTCTTTTTCTAACCTGTCCGCTTCCGGAATTTGCATATTTACCCTTTTTGAATTGCATACGAATTGTCTCAAATTCATGCGCGCCCCTTTAAACATTAACTTTAACTCCTTGTACTTTTCCAAAGCATCCTCTTCACTTTTACACCCTACAAAAATATTGTCTACAAACAAATTCCGCTCCACTTCTTTCGCCAATTCCGTCCCATCATTACTCAAGTGATGGCGTACTGTCGCCCCTAATAAAAACGGTGAGGAGATTATCCCAAATGGTACTCTTCTAAACCGATAAACAAGCAAATTTGATGGAGAAATGGGTTCATTTACACTTTTTAACCACAAAAACTTAACGTATTCTCTATCCTCTGGTTCCAATTCAATGGTCCAAAATGCTCTTTGAATATCACTCCATAACACAAACTTAGGCACTCTTGATCTTATCAACAACCCCGGAACTTGAGGCATATAAACCTGTCCTCTAAATAACATTTCATTCAAACTCGCTCCACCCCTTGTCTTTGCTGATCCATCGTACACTACCCGCGGATCCTTCCCTGGGACAAATACACAGTGGTGCGGTAAAAAATGTTCATCATACCCCTTTATCTCAGCTTCCTCAATTATCATCTCCTCCCTTTGCTCCCTAAAGGTTCCATCCAAAACCTTCAAAAGATCAGGTGCCTTTCTCAATTTTTCTAATAAACTCAATAACCGACGATATGCAAGTGCAAAATTTGTCGGAAGTTTCGCTTTGTCTTCCTTCCACGGCCACTTCACTACATATCTACCATCTCTTCTATGCACAGTTTTCTCAAATATATTCTTTGCAATCTCATCGTCCTTTTCGGAAGGATTATCCCATACCCCTATCGTCTCTAATCCCCAGAATTGATTTCCTCCTTCACTGCCACCCATTCCTTCGTCTACCATCACTGATAAAGTCTCTACTGGTACATTCGCCATGTGCCCTTCTAAATGACCACAAAGAATAGAACCCACTGAAGTATCCACTCTGAACAAATTGTTCGAAATTGGATGGACCCCTTTAAAAAATTTCCAAAACTCTGACATCCCCACCAAAATATCCGGTTTTTCTTCAACCACCTCTATCTCGCCCGATATGGTGTTAAACCTTTTTATTTTACCCATCATATAATCAATCCTATTAACAACCAATTCCTCCTTTTTCCCATTGCACAATATCATATTTATCAAATATTTTGGTGAGTCCATTTTTATCGGAGTTTTTTGTCTTATAGGCAAAAACTCCAAATCACCTTCCCCTACTCTCGGTGGGCTCAATTTCTTAATCAAATCATCCGTAATAAATGAAACCTGGCTCCCTGAGTCAAAGAATACTAAGGCGGATGTACACCGCTTTAAACCCAAGCCCGCACACACTTTTACCCTTATTGACATAAGTAACACTTCACTCTTTCTTTCTTTCCCTTGCATAGACATCGTCACCATATTGCATCCCTTTGGTTCAAATTTATTCTGAAATTGCCTTTGAGTACCCCTTCCCATCAACTCCACTCTATTACCGCCCGTTTTTGTTATCTGACCCTGTCCTTTGTAGCAAAGTGCTTTGTGGTGTTCTCCGTTGCAAAATAAACAATTTTTTCCTTTACACTGCGATTTTTCATGCCCACGCCTTAGGCATTTGTGGCACCTCCCTTGCTCGTTTACCACTTTAAGCCGAGCTTCTCTTCCTACTACTTGCCTACAATCTGCTGCCCAATGCATCTTTCCACATAAAAAGCATTTTGGAGTTCTCATTGCAGCATTACTTCCCGAATTTGTATCCCTTCTAGCTTCTTGCACACCAAATACCCTTTGTGGTTCTTTATCCCTTTGTTTTCCACCAAACTTATACCCTTGGTTTCCTTTGAAACCGTTTCCCCCAAAACTCCTTTGTCCCGATGTGTTTTGGTTTGAATTGACCCCTTTTGTACACCTAATTGCCTCTTCTCTCATAGTTATTATCTCATTTAATCCCTTACGCCATTCTTCCACTCCCCATTTTTCCCCGCTATCTTTTTCTAGTTTAAGAGCCTCAAGTATTACCGCCCTTGGGAACTTGTTTTTAACTGTCATTAATACAAAATTACCGTCACTTCCCTCATTATTGCCCGTATTTTCCAATTGCCTGCAAATCCTCTCCACCTCTTCCAAACATGAACGAAGAGATGCCACTGCTTCGTTTGCTGCTGGTAAGTTGAGTAGTTCATTCTGAAGGGATTCCCTGATCACTTTATCATCCCCAAATTGCCGTTTCAACGCATCCACAATCAAAGAATAATTATCTCCTGTCGGCAAATACCCTTTCACCGCTCTTGCTGCCCTTCCCTTTAAACTCGACAGCAAATAAGAACACTTCTGTATATTAGGGATGGGCCTATCCCCTGCATTTGCACTAAAACTTTCCCAAAACATAGGCCAAGTAAGGGGGTCACCTTCAAAATATGGCCAAGGAACCCTTGGATATGTCACCGGTGGTCTCTCCACCTCTACTCGTTCTCTGTTCTCTCTTTCCCTATTTTCGCCATCATTTCTTTCTGTATTAGCCACTGTGCTACTCCCATCTGAGTTCCCATCCTCTTCTGCCAAAATTATCTCTATTTCATTTATCGCGTCTCTTCCATCATCCACCCATTCAGCAAAATGTCTATTTTGCTGATGAAAATTTTCATAAATCTCATTTTCATTCTCCCGATCTACCCCATTTAACCCAACGATGTAATTTTGCCACTGATCGTTTTTACCTTCGATCATTTCCACCGCCCTTCTAATGTGAATCAGTAATTGCTTGAGGCGGCCAATCCCTTCTTCCGTTCTTTGTTGGGCATCTATAATAGGCCTTGCTTCATCTAATCGGCGCCTCAAGCGCTCTACCGCCGGCCCAATTGTCCTTCGAATCGGCCCAGACATTATAATCTTTTAACCCGAAAATTTATTTTAAACCTTTTAAAAACACTGATAAACCCGACAATACTTGCTCGTTTTAAACCCGGCTGTTGCACCAAATGTCGTACCTACCCGTAGGCAGACCTTCCTGTAGACAAACAGGGAACCCGACCCGACCAAATAACCCCAATGCAGACCAAATGGATAAAACGATAGATAATTCTTTGAGGGAAGAAAGGGACAGATTGCAACAGTTTATTCCCGACTCTCACGAGAAATGAATGAGAGAACAGCCCCGACCATAGAAATTCATCCAGTATATGTATCCAACAAATCATAAGGCCAAAAATCGGTCTGCTCCTCTCCCAAAAGCATCCATCCGCCTCCGCACATGACTCGTCACCGCCATCCTTCCAAAGAACAAAGACGATGGTGGTGACACTTGCTATGCATACAATATATATTATGGATTATCGATTAACAATAAATCATTTTGTATATATTTTATGGGTTATTATATACATTGTTATAATTTCATTGTATGTCATATCGATAAGGCCCATCAATTTTGATAAGCGTACCTAATTACACTTTTTAAACTGAATTACTTCTTAAATCCAAAAGTAAATCTTCTTATGTTAGATCCGGAAGAATAGGTACATACATAATTAATATTGGTCGTTTGGTAGATATATAAAATATAAAATTATAATGTATAAATTATACTTTTTAGCTGTATTAATAATTGATATCAATATTGTATAAAATATGCACTTCCCATTTGGGCTGCTTTTGCTTACTTTTTATTTTCAAACTGTCAAAAATGTCCAAAATAGCGGTCAATCTTTGACCCCCAAAAAGGTACAATTGACTGAAACTTATCAAAAATTTGTGGAATGGATTAATCAGAACAACGGAGGCGAATGGGAGGTTTGTCATCTTTTAGTTAATTTTTTATTTATCGGTTTTTTATTCAGGTTGTAACTTATAATTGTATTGTAACCCAATAATCTGAATCTATTGTAAAAATACTGTATTTCCTCTAATTGCTCCCCCCTTAAGGGGGAATTTTTTGGTGTATTTTTGAATCCGAAAAATCGATTCGTATGGGTGTATTTTCCATAAAATATACATTTTAATAGTATTGTTAAAAAACAAAAAATGAAATACAATTTTTAAATAAATTTGCTCATCTCGGCCCAAATATTTAACTTATGTTATTAAATCTTTTAGTAAATATTTAATAATAATAAATATTTTAAATAATTTTAGGCCAAATTACAACGGCCATTTGCAGACATGGATTTCGGGGAGCTAATGAATATGGTGGGAAAGCCTACAAAAACCTTAAATTCGGTAGTAAAAATGAAGAAAGACAAATCGGAGTTCAAAGAAGGTACTTCAATGGTGGTGGCCCGCCGGAGAAAGAAAAGGTATATTATTGATTATTTATTTTATAAATAAATTGACCCCATAATATTTGACATCTAAAAACTTACATTTTCGATTTTTTATTTTTGAAAAATTAGCAAACTATTTATTTACTACCCATATACCTAAAAAGCCATTTGAATTTTACATAGAAAAAATAAATTATTCAAATTTTTATCTTTTTAATTTAATTTTATAATTTACATAGAAGATTTAGGTTTTTGTATAAAATATTCAATTTTATGCAATTTATAGCTAAAATTATATGAATTTTATTTTTAGGAGTGATGGTGATGATGATGATGATGATGATGATGGCAGTGGAGAGGAGATTCTTGAAAAAGTTGAAAATGTGCCAGAGAAGCAGTTTGATATGCGCCAAAAATGGCCCGAATGTGAAATGGTGTTCCAAATTGCGCCATTCCAAGTAATAAACACATTTTGATTAATTATTATTTTTTAATTGCTAAAACTAAACACAATTACCATTGGATTTTGTAATTAATAAATAGTCATCCTAATTATACCTTCCCCATTAAAATACCTATTTTTCCCCGGCTAGTGGATACTTTTATAAGTTAAAATTCGATAAAATTACTAAACGTTTTCCATAATTTAAAAACTTATTAAAATAGTTTGTGTATTTAAAATTTTCAAATAAAAAACTTTAAATTTATATAATTAAATTAAAAAAAGCAAATAACAATAATTAATAAATTAAATGAGTTTTAATAAATTATAATAATATATTATTTTAATAGTTAACAATTAATAACTCAATTAAAAAGTAATTTATCAATTTAACAATAATTAATTATAGTCCAATTTACAGATAATTAATTCAAAAAAATGAGTATTTATTTAAGTGATTAACAATAATTAAAAAATAATTAATTAATTAATTAATTAATTAATTTAACCAATAAAATTTAACACGAAAAAATCCATCCCAAAAAATTAATCAATCAACAATTATTATATTATTATTATTAATTAATTAAGAGCAATTGTGGTAGTTGCTGGGCACTTGTTGCCGCTTCTGTGTTAGCTGACAGATATTGCATTTCCCGTTTAGAAGAGTTGAAGAAAGACATGGAGCAATGGGTGGAATTGATGCGGGAAAAGGAGGAGGTAAATAAAAAATAAAAAATTAATATTATTATCAATATTAATATATATTAAAATTAACATTATACAACTAATACATAGATCGTTGCAGAATCTTTTATGAAAAAATTCAGTCATGTTACAAATAACATATATTTATAAAAATTTGGAAAAATGAAATACAAGACTCTTGGATTTAAAATTCTTAAGCGCCTTGTTTCAGCAGGGAAAAAATGATCAAATTTCACAATAATTTATAGCTCAAGGAAGGGTGTTTTTTGCTACTGAACATCTAAATAATTTATAGCTTAATTTGTTTATTTTTATTATAAATTAATATTTTTCGTACAGATAATCATGGATAAAAATATTGAGGAAAAGGAATTGCAAATTTTGAGGAATAAAATACGACGAAAATCGTTGACAGACGAAGTGTATGTAAAATTTCTAAAGGAATGGGAAGAAAAATTAGATGGACAGAACAATGAAAATGATAATAATGAAAATGGGGAGGAAAATAATGGCAAAAATTGGGAGGAAAAAGTGGCGAAATGGCGAGAAAATGTACTGAAGAAATTCAGAAAAGATAGCACCAACGAAGTGAAGTACTTGCCATCGGGCATTGAACTAACAAGCTGCTCATATCAAAGACCCGGGAGGAAGGAGAAAGAAGTTGGGAAGAAGGGCGGCGAGTATGACGGGTAAAGTGCCGGACAATTAAAATTAGTATTTTACAAAATATTAAAAATTACCAATTTTTAATTTTTTCGCTAAAATATTAATATTTGATACAAATAATTGTTGATTTGATAACAAAGAATATTAGTGTGCATTTAATTTAATAAACGGATATATAAGGTATAACATTTTTTCGCCCATTTGTTTTATTTTTCTTGCCCAAAATTTTTACAACAAAAATGACAACATTTTTTCGCAAAGAGGGTTTTTATGAACTTTTTGGGCGAAAAAATCTTGTCATTTTTGGTGTAAAAATTTTGGGCGAAAAAAATGGCCATGTAGTAATATATAATTGTTATTAAAATCGATATCATTATTAGTATATATATTCAAAAATATTTTAGATGCCGTGACGGTGGAGTTAGCACCGAGGCTTACTATTACGCTAAGGAAGTGGGCGTAACTAATGGGGCACCGTACCAGGGCCGAGGCTGCAATCCCTACCCGTACACGTGGGCTTCGATGGCCAAGATAGTGGCCGGTTACCGAGGGGCACCGAAGTGCGAGGAACTGAAGGGATGTCTGAACAAGGAGTGGGAGGCGGGCGAGTCGGAACGCATAAAAGGTACCGTACACTTAAAAATTACTACATATACCGTATTTTACCGTAAATTTTTTTATTGAGTATTGAAGGATATCTAAACAAGGAATGAGAGAAGAAAGAGGCAGAGGGCTTATTTTTTTCAAATAGTTACGGTTTTATTTCTAATTTAGTAGCACCTTTTAAAAGTATCTATAACTAGGGCTGCGACAGTTATGCATATAAAAATGGCAAAATATGCGCATAAAATATCCCAAAAATCGAAAAATATGCTCAAAAATATGCAAAGATATGCTTTAAAAATGCCAAACTAGGCCTAAAGAAGTGATTTTTGAAAAATCTTTAACTTCAAAAATTGGAAAATTTGTTGGTATTTTTTTACGATTTACTGTTAATTACTCTTTATTAATACCGTATTAATAGTTTGGTTCATTACGGTATTCATTACGGTATTGTTATTAGTTAATAATTAATAATAATTGCCTTTAGCAAAGGATGTCAAACAATTTGTGTCACCGGACGATACGCTTGAGGAAAGGGAGGAGCGGATGAAGCGGGAAATCATGGAGAATGGGTCCATAACTGTGGGAATTAACGCAGACTTCACCATATTCTTCTACAACAAAGGCATTTACAAGGTAATAAATTAAAAATTAATAAAAAATAATAAAAAATAATTTAATTAATAAATTTTATTTATTAATGATTATTTATTGAATTAATTATTAAATATTAATTAAAAGAATCATAACGGAACATTTCGCGAAGAACAGTTTCGTTGTTGTTGGCAGACTTTTAAACCAAAGGAAGACCTTTTTTTTATTTTTTTAAACGAAAAAATTTCTCTAAAAATTTTGACACAAAAAATCGTTTTATATTTAATTATTGTTTATTTTAACATTTTGGAAAATTTTGAAAATTTTTGATTTATTAAAATAACAATTATTTAAAAAAACCTTTGAAAACTTTTTTTAATTGTTTTAGAACTTTTTAATTTGTTAAACAAATCTAAATATATTTTTAATTTTTAAGTTTAGAATTATCTCATTGTTGTATGAAATAATTTATAAATTATTTTATTAAAAATTGTTAATTCTTCTGTAGAGAATCAAGTTGCCACTGCTCCGCCAATTTTTCTTCTCGGTGGCCAGGGTCAGTCACGCACTGCGCATCGTTGGATGGGGTGAGAAGAGGACGAAGCGCGGAAGGGTGAAGAAGTACTGGATCGCGTGCAGCACGTTCGGGTTCAGCTACGGCCTGAAGGGGTTCATGTGGATCGCCAGGGGCGAGAACGAGTGCTTCTTGGAGGCGGACGTGCACAAAGCGCCCGTCTTCTGAATTAACCTTCTCCCTCTTTCAATATTGTTGATGATGAACAAAAAATCGATTGTTTTTTTATTGACCAAGATTGCTAAATTCTAGACAATTATGGCCATAATATTAGGTTTTTCGGCCGTATTTTTTGTATTTTTACCTGTGGCCAATATTGATAAATTTGGTTAAACTTGCCTGTAAAAATTGTTTTTTTGTTCAAAATATTAAAAAAAAATATAAAAATTAGTCAAATTGGCCTTTTTCAAATTTTAGATTATTTTTGATCTTTTATAAAATCAAAAACTTGAGTTTTTCATAAATTTCGTGGTAATTTTCGAGTCAAAAATTGTGCATTGTCTTCGTAAAAAACATTGTAGATGAATCGTGATACATGTTTGTTCGTTTAGCTTATTTTTTAAATATGATTTTAAAGATGCGATTTTGCAGATTCGACTACCACTTACTTAGATTAACTTTTTGTTAAATTAAAATGTCAAATACCATCTCTGACTTTAATGTATTTTTGCCAAATTGGCCCTTTTCACACTACAAAATGATATTACGAGACACCAAACTACTCAATCAATACTTGGGACCTGTGGTTTTACATCCAATTAAAAAATTGCGCAAACCTTTGTTTTATAGCTTTATCCGACTGAGTTCGTTTGGCATTTCAGAATTTGTACTTTTTTTATACTTTTTGCACTTTTTTTTAACTCACGCAAGGAGTTAAAAGGTAAGTAATGGAAATTGTTGTGTGCTTCATTCAACACGCGCACGATACAGTGCGCCTTATACAATTCTCCCCCAGCCCCCCAGCCCGTTACTGGGGGTTGGAATTTGGAATAGTTGAGTTTGATCCCCACTCATCAGGCCACGCCATTGGAACCTTCATTATCCCAACAACGAATCCGCTCAATTTTGGTGTCAAAAAATACAGCCAAAAATTAAAATTTTATTTTTTTGTAAAAATCAGAACATTGGAAGCCGAGATATGAGTATTTTAAGTTTACCCGTTTTTCTTCATTTTTTCCTTTATTTTCAATTTTTCTATTTTTTTGTTTCCATCGTGTAGAGCGTAGTCGATTGTAAATTCAAAATGTGATTAGTTTTTTTGAGCTTTAGAAACCGGGTTTTCATGTTCAAATTTGGGTTACTGTAGTATACTGCAGTAAAACGAAATGCTAAAAATTCAAAAAATTAGTTGATTATAGGGTAACCGGGGTCGGGAGAGACTCTCCCGGAGAGTTCAAAAATGACTTTATTTTTGATAAATTTCGCCAAAATTTTCAAGCACATTTACCTTCATTGCAGATAGAAATTTTTTAACAATTGCATCGCAATTTAATGAAGGAGGCAAAATCCAATAATGAGAATAATAATCTATGTATATTTCTATTTAGAAATTATTATTTTCCCCAAAAATGAGCACCTCAAATCTGTCGACATCCTTTACACCATATTACGCGGTTTGTTTTGTATCTTTTATTACTGCTGTTTTTTAATCCAAGATTTAGCTCT
>JAQIYK010000240.1:0-16781 GCA_034700465.1 Rotylenchus robustus
ACTAACTACATGAGATGGTTTCATCACTTATTTCGGACCAAAAAATGGGATTTTTTGAAATTTCAAAAAGCGATTAAGTACCACATTTTTACATTTTCCAGCACATTCCACTGCTTTTTAGACCGTTTGGAGTCTATTTCAGGTAGTTTCCGAGTGTATACTGTGCCCTAGTGTCACTTAAACCGGTTCAAAAACCGGTTTTTTAAAAATGCATCTCCCACAAAATTTTTTAACATATTCGTGCTCAGCTCGACGAGAGGAGTCGAATGGTATATAGCATTTTGCCTAAAACGTGCTACCATATATTATACGGAAGTGAACCCCTTTTTTCTGCATATATTTTATGTAATTAAGGTCTTTCATTATTTGTTACTGAAAATATCGATTGCTGCTTTGTGATATTTTTAGCGGTTGCAACAAATCGTTCTAAATGGCAGAATGCTCCTCCAACGCGGATCCGACGTCAGCAAAATCAAAAACTAAATGGGAATGCACTTATTGTACTTATTTAAACTGGGAAGCTGGTTTGAAGTGTGTAATTTGCTACCAGCCTCGCAACAGGCCAATGTTTATTGAAGGTTTGTTAAGAGATAAAATTTATTGATACTAGTTGCGTTTGGGTGATGGTACCTATTTCATTTTGTTGAAATTAAACAAAAAAATTTACATGAAATTGTTGGCCCTATACGCAAATAGCCACCTAAATCTTAATCAAAATTGTGCAAACCCAAGGGGGGGGACCTTTTGTTTGTAAATTTTTTCCCTAAAATCCCTTAAAAACAAAAAAGGAGGGGCAGAAAATTTTTGCCGCGCCTTCGGCAACTTTTTATTCGCACCAAAAGTCGATTTTTAGGGAATGTATTTTTAGTTTGATGCTAAATTAGGCGCCGCGTCGAAAATTTTACAAGAATTTTGAGAACCTAATGGTAGTAGATACTATCAAAAAATCCGCCACCGCGGGAATTTTTTTATTTGGAATTTATAAAAATAACAGAGGAGACCCTATTAAAAATTTGTAATTTTTGACATTTTGGGGGGGGGCAGCTGCCCCCTGCCTCGGTACGTGCCTGCCCACAGCCCACATCCCACCACTTTTTGAAAACGGTTTTGTTTTTAAGAGCAAAAGGGGGCCACTTTTTGAAAACGGTTTTGTTTTTAAGAGCAAAAGCAAATTTACAACTTTAGAGCTTAGTGCCATAGATAATGTGGATGCTGCTACTTCTCTTACTTTAAACAAATTCTCCACCTCATCTTATCTTTCTGATCAAAAGATGCATGCTGAAGAGAAACGTTGGACTTGCCCAACTTGTAAGCAATCAATTTACAAAAATGGATTAATATTTATTACTATTCCTATAAATTTTAAATGATTAGATTATTTGATTAAGGTACTTATCAGAATTGCCAAAGGACAAAACATTGTTGTACTTGTCGCACAGATAGACCTTCATATTATGAAAGTAATTCATCGCTCAAGGGTATATTTTTCTTCCAAAAACTATATAAACAATATTTAACGTGTTTTTTATTGAAGAAAGTCCCAAAAGCGATCAAGGAGATACCCAACACTTGGTTTCAAAGGATTTGCTCAACAAATGGTCATGTAAATCATGGTATTATATTTTCAATTATACTTTTTTAGCAATATTCAAAAGGTCTATCCAATTTACTTACAATTAGTTTTAATATATCAAAATAGAATAACAAAGTATAAATCAGACAGAGTGCTCATCAGACAAAGTACCGGCAAAAATCGAATTATATTACTAATGTTTAGAGACTTTAGAGATCGAACTCAAACCGAATTCGGATCAGCAGATCAAAACGGGGGGGGGGGGACTGGGAAATCGAAAAAATCAAAATTTAAAACCAGAGAGAATCGCAAAATTAAAATTCGAGTTTGGTTTTGCGTTTTGCCCCAAAAATTCGAATTTTGAGCATCAATTTTTTGTCAGAACATTGACTGTCGACATTTTGTCCTTGTCGTTGTCGGTAATTTGTTTAACAGCCCTCTAGTCTGTTGACACTCTGTGTGATGAACAGTTACTTCTGGTTGGTTAACAAATTTAAAATATAACTTTAGTACTTTCGATAATTGGCCGACAGTCTCCAAATGTACCATGTGTTCACTTCTAAAGAATGGTAGTGATCAAGGACGAAAGACTTCCACGCCATCTCCAAAAAGTTCAAATGATTTAGGTATGGATAAAAACAATATAGGAAATGCATAAAGGGTTGGGAACACAGGTGGGCAGCCCCCACCCAAAATTATAAAAATTTTGCGCGACCCCCTTAAATTTTCGGTATTTTATCGCATTTTTTAATCAAAAATTTTTTGATTTTTGAGCAATGCGCGACCCACCCCCCCCCCCATGGGGGGGGGGGGTGCCAACCTGTGGTTGGGATTTGGGATACAAAATAATGATTGTTTCCCCAGTCCGATCGATAAAAGATTAGAAATCACTCCCAACCAGGCCCGTAGCTAGCCTCGGGGGGTTTGAAAGCCAAATTTTCATAGTTTATAGGCGCCGCGGCGATTTTTTTTTGTTAATTATTAATTTAGAAAAACAAAGAAGGGGAAGGGACCCTATTTAAAATTTTAATTTTTTACATTTCGGGAGGGAGCATTCTCCCCCCTAGCTATGGGCATGCTCCCAACTTCTTGTATCTGTGTCCTTAAAAATATCTAAAAAAAGTTATTTGCCAATCATTATTTTTCTAGCTTATATTACTACGTACAACCCCGCTACAACCACACAACAACCGAACAACGTACAGCTTCCACATTCTAATTAAAATATTTTAGGAGGTAATCAATGTAATGCGGTGATGGATACATTGACCACCAACATTGACCACGTTACCATCAATGATGCCAATCAGCCACCAATCCAAATACCAATTGACCATAAACTCGATTTTACAGTTGGCGCTTTTTTTGATCAAAATGATGATACATTTATTGATTTATTTTAGAGTGCCTTGGACATGTATGAACGGCGTTACTTGGGGCAGGAAAATGCACAAAAAGTGGAAGAAGAAGAGGAAGAAGACGATGATGTTGAAGATGATGATGAGGAGGATGATGATGAGGAAGAAGATGATGATGAGGAAGACGATGTATACAACAAACAATAAACTGAAGGGAGTTGAATTTTAAATAATAAAACTTATTTCTCCAGTTTACGTGAATCAAGAAGTGTGTTTGCAGTGTGTTTTTTGACAAATGGAGTTTGGTTTTATCATCTTCAAAGCCAAATGGGGAAAATGATTTCTTATTGATGAGAGCAGAATAATAATACCTTTTTTTGGAAGTGATAAAACGCCTTACGGCAACTGTAGATCTCAAAAATCGAAAAAATAAAAGTTGCTCCTGTAGCTCAATCAATTTTTTGGGTCAGTCTGCCATCGAGATGCAGGTTCGAGTCCTGCCAGTTCATCGTCAGATGTGCAATTTTTATGACTTTTATATTTTTAATAGATAATTTGTTTTATATGTAAAACAATTTTTTGAAAATAAAACTGAAATTAGCGAAAGATAATTTGAGAGATGGATAAAAGCGGTGGGAAGATACTCTTTCCCTTTTCCTTCTCGATCCTTTACCATGTGATTCCATTTATTAGCTGAGCTTCAACAAAGGGTCCAATCTTTATTATAATATATATTTTACACTATTTTACTCACGCGGTTTTAGCATGTATAAAACATATTATTAATAAAATATAGATTGGGTCCAATTCTTTCTCTCACATACATAACCCCGCAATTTTTTGTTTATTATTCTCAATTATTCAAATTGTGTATTTGCCTGCCTGTGTGAATGATAAAAATTCAAAAATTGTTTGTTTTTTATGTTAAAAAAATTAATCGAAGTCAACCATTTTAAATTTGTAAGATAGAGGAGAAAGAGCAAGGGGGAGAGAGTTTGGTCATCCAGAGACCCAGTAGCATATTTTATCGCGTTACCTTGACAACAAAACGACTAAAATTGCTTTTTCTGTCTTAACGATTTGCGTAAATTATCTATTAGAGATAAAAGTGGAATTTGTTGTTGTTGCAAATAAGGACGTTTTGAAAAACAACCAAAAAATTAGTGGTTTTGCAAAAAAATAAAAATTTTGTTTGGTCCCCCAAATGCATTTTTAAACATTTTTAATAACTAAAAACACTTTTTAAGCATTTTTTAAAAAATCAAATTTTTTCAAAATGTCCTTATTTGCAACTACGGCCATTTTTTTGTAGGGTTTCCCAAAATTTAGTTATTTTTAGGTTTTTACTATAATGGCTACTTCCATCGGAGGCGGATTGGGTACTGAAGGTGAACTGAAGTCTAGTGAATCGCAGTCTATTCGTCGATTTCCATCGCTGGGAGCCAAATTTGGTGCACTTTTTGGAGGAGGAGGGAGATTGACAAGAAAAGGAGAGACGAGGGAGAAAGTGGAGGATGTAGAGGGGAAGAGGGAAGGAGGAGATGGGCAAGCGGAAAAAACAAATGCCAGGGAGAAGCAGGAAACAGCTGATCAGAAACCTACCGAAAAGGCAGCTGCTGAAGCAGGTAGGTAAGGGGAAAAAAGAAGGGCTAATTTGGCCACACACCACCCAGGGGTGGGTCGAAATGTTTCGATTTCGAAAATTTCGATGTTTTCTTTCGATTTCGAAAAGTGAAATTTCATCGAAATTTTTTCGAAAGAGCCAAAAATACACCCCTAAGAATGGCAAAATTTTTGGGAAATTTTCAAAAATTTTCATGAAAATTTAAAGGGAATCGCCCATTTTTTTGTCCAAAAATGTCAAAAAAAATTTCCGCCCCTGATTGTATTGTCATCTAAATTCTAGACAATGCATAACAAGCTTGCAACATTTCGATTTCGATCATTTCGATGTTTTCTTTCGATATCGAATTTAAAAAAATTTCGATTAATTTCGATTTCAAAAAAATTTCACTTCGACCCACCCCTGACACCACCTGGGTACCGTATTTCCTCCAATAGGACCCTCTGTGGGGGGGGGGGTATTGAATAATAGTACCCCTTTGGTTAAAATTTTTTATACATGAATTTTTGACAAAAACATGAAAGTTGTGTCTTGAAAAGGTAAAGTTTTCAGTGTTTCGATGAAAATTTTAAGTTAGATTGTTAAATTTTCATAGAAATCGCACATTTATTGACCAAAAATGTCAATTTATTCCCTTTTTTCCTAAAAATCTATTTATTTTTATTCCCTTTTTCCAAAAATCTATTTATTTAAAAAAATATAACTAGGTAATTCTCCTCCCTCTTACTAGGGGGGGGGGGGATACCCCCTCTATGGGGGGGGGGGCGGAAATTAGAATGGCGAAGGGGCGGGAATTAAAGGAAATACGGTAGTTTTATTTGGCAAATAAATATTCTTTGGTATTGCTGTGAACATTAATACAATAAACCCCCACTTAATAACAAAAGTGGCAGGAACTAGCAGAATCGAGGAGCAAAAGAAGGAATTACTGGACGAACCGAATAAAATACGCGAGGAAAAGGTGGACAATATTTTGGCAAAAATTGGCCATTTTCCAAAAAAAAATTGAATTTTTTTTGGCTCTTCAGTTTGACAATGAGAATGAAGGGGGCGAGTTGATTCAGCCTGTACATGTGACTTCAGGAAAGGAGATGATTAACGGTGATGAAAATGTTCAACGAAGGGCACCGGAACCAAAACCCAGGTTGGCACTGGGAAAATTTAGAGATTTTTGAGAAAAAACTGAGATTCGAATATTTAGACGGGGTAAGAGGCGAAGTTCAGTGGTCTACCCTTTGGAGGAAGTCAAAAAGGCTGCTCAAGGTATGTATGAACAAGTTTTTTATCGATACTGATGATATTGTAGTGAATCGATTTTATATCGTCATATATTTCACATCTTGTTACCGAAATCCTACATTAGATTTTTTTGGAGATGAATTTTTGGTAAAATTTTTGAATGTTTTCTTGTCAAAAAACATTGAAAAATGTCGAAATTGGACAAAAATTTCATTATTTTACAATGTTTTGAAAATTGTCAAATTTTCATAGAACAAACATTTTTTGACCAAAAAATGCCAATTTTTTTTTGAAAATTTTCTCTATTGAAAAGTAGAGCCCTCCACGTGAACCACTTAAAAAGAGTATATAAAATAAATATTTTGCTAACCTCTTAGGTATTAAGAAAAAAACAATTTATTTTTCTTTGCTAGAAAGAGATCTGCTCAAGTACCCGCATTCGATGGCCCTTCAAATGCAAGCACAGCCAAGTCGACCAGTTCCGTGGCTCTATGTTCAAACTGCAGACCGTAAAATTTATGATTCAGAAACACTGGTAGGCACTAGGCACCCCCCTAAAATCTCCCCTAAATTGGGGGGGGGGGAGGCGCAGCGATTTTCGGGAGGGAGGGTGGCGCAGGCACGGAAGAAATTGGGGGGGGGTGGTAAGGAGCGGCGAAATTTTTTTGGGGGAGGGGTTGGCGCAAAAATTTTGGCCAATAGGGTGACGCAAAATTTTTCTTTTTTTGGGGGGGGGGGTCGGCGGCTGCCCACCTGTGTTCAGATCAGAAATCAGAAGCACTATATTGAAAGAAACAAAATAAATGTATTAGTGAAGATTAATAAATTGTATCTACTACCGTATATCCTATAATTATCGCCCCGGGGCGGAAATTAGGAGGGGGCGATAATTAGAGGAAATACGGTATCTACCAAATACTGGAAGAAAATAGGGTACTGTACAACGAACAACTCAGGATACTGTACGCCATTAGCTTGTGGTCCAAAGTCCAAAGTGCACTCGTTGCGCTTGAAATTGATTTCAAAGTCCAAAGTCCAAAAGGGGGCTTAAGTGGAGATCAATTTCAGGATTTGGCCACAAATCCGCCATTTTTGTCGATCCATCAAGCTTCCTTTATCTGATCCCTAACTATAGATTTGTGGGTATTCCTTGTGTTTAAATCAGAGGAGCTTCTTAAGTTGTGATTTAGCCAAAATTCAACAAAAAACTGAACAAATTTTGATTCGGAATTTACCCTGGAATTGATTTTTTGGTTTGGAGCTCGAATATTGGGAACCTGGGCCGGGCATAAAAATTAAATTTTTTCTAAAAATTTTAAAAATATTTATTCACAGTGATGTCAACGAGCCAGTGGCGATGGCATCAAGGTATGTCTAATAACCCCAAAAATTGAGCCAATTTTGGATTTGCTCAACTTTAGGAACTGGAACATTGTGCACTTGTCGTTCACGGAAACACACGCCAAGTTCGGCACCGCCGACTCCAAGGAGGTACAGTATAGACAAGGATCCAAAGTACACTTATAATACTGTACTTGGAGCGGATAAACTGTATTTCCTCTAATTTATCTCCTTGGAAATTTTCGAAAATTTAAGGGAAAATTTCAAAAGTTTGGAAAATGAGAAACCTTTGCCCATCTGTGAAGGATCAAACCTCTCGAGGGGGGGGGGGATAAATTTTTATTTCGAGATCTCCAGGATTTCTAGATCTTGATACCAAACGAAAATTCTGGAGAATTTTTAAAGAATCAAAATACCAAAAATCATTTTTCCGAGGCTGAGAGTAGGTGTGAAATCTCGAGGTTCAAGCATAAAGTTCATTTTTCTCAGATCTGAGGGAGGTGATTGGAAAATTTTGGGGCTAAGGTACTTTTCCTGAAATTCTTGACATGAAAAATACAGAATTTTTCCCCAAAATGGACTTAAAAACATTGTTCATCTTCAGCTGTACCCGACCTTCTTCCGCCTCGTCCCTGGTGAGCGCAACCTGAACCGGGCCCGATGCGAGCTGATCCGAGGTAGATTTTACCGTAATCCTACCATAACCTGACCTTACGCTAATACCGTAATTTACAGCTTTTGGTTGGCGCCGGGTGGGCAGTCTGAAGCAGAGTGACCATGTCAGTGTTGGAAGTCCATTTTAGGGGGGATTTGATCAGGATTTGATTTGGATGGGACACTACCGTATTCTCCTGTTACTGTACACCATACTCCCTGAACTGGGTTACTGTACCCTCGCTACCGTATCTCCTTATAGTCCTCGCTGTCCCTGTCCCATGAGCGGTTGACCACGCGGTTGGAGCAGGACGGCGTGCAGGTGATCTACACGGCCAGCCTGAGCAGCGAGCACGGGGACGCGGCGATTGGGACGGAGCTGGAGGAATTGAAGGTACGGTAGGTACCAACAATGTACAGTATACCTTTGTAAAGATATACAGTAGTATAAATGCAAATAATACATCGGTCATAGCCCCACAGGGTAAGGGAAGGAAACCAAGCAGAGGGTGGGATACTGTACAGCAACACAAAAATCTAAAAAATAGAGTACGGTACTGCAGATCAAAGTCCAAAGTACACTGCGCGGGTCTAAAATTGGTCTAAAAATGTCTCTAAAATTGGTCTAAAAATGTCTCTAAAATTGGTCTAAAAATGTCTGTCTCCCCGCCCCATTGTTTATTAGAGACGGGACGTGCACATCATTGTTGCTGATCTGAGTGAACAGCTCGCGCTCCGCGTGTTGTGCGTCGCGTTCTGGCACGGCCTGCACGGGCCGGACTTTGTGTGGATTTTGCCGGGCTTCCAGGCCGGGCCCGGCGGCACCATCCGACGGAGTCCGTGGTGGCGCAGAGGTACCGTATTCTATCGTATCTCATCTAATTTTTTTTATCTCAATTTGAACCTACTGTAATCACCTTGCTTACCATATTTTCCCTATTCTTACCTTACTTACCATGACCTACCGTACACTTAACATCTATTAGAATGTACAGTATTCTTTAAAGAAATAAATTGGTCAATAGCTATACTGTATTTTACAAATTGGGGACAATTCGGCACAATTTGGTTACTGTATTTTTCCTCGAATTACTGTATTTTCCCCACCGTACTGTATTTTCCTCGGTATTTCGCCAAATATTGGTTTAGGCGGACTCCGCAGGGCAAACTGTTCAGTGGCGCAGTTGGCCAAAGTTCTCGAGGGACATTTTGCGCTGGAACATGTCCGCGTTCGGCCCTACACCAACGAGCCTCTGCTCGTGTCAGGAAAGGTCCGAAAATTTTAGAATTTTTTATTATTATCAAAAATTGAAAAATTTACTTCAATAATCGCCTTCATAGACCAATTTGGAGGATTTTTTCACATTTTTTTTTGAAAAAATCTACTTTTTTGGAGCAAATTTTTCAGATTTCACATCCCATAAATCTGCCAAAATATTGAAAATTTTGAAATTGAAATTTTTTGTACAAAATGCCACGCCATTTCCCTGGTTCAGAGTGTGCGCGAGGTGCTGCGCGAGTTCCGGTTGTTGTGCGGGGAACGAGACGCACGGCACGAGTGCCGGGACGAGCTGGCCCACGCGGCGTATGCCTACGATGGTAAAATTTCAAAAAAATGCAAAAATTTATACCGTATTCCTCTAATTTCTAACCCCCTCTAACTATAACCCTTTTAAGTTCAATCCCCCCTCCTTGCCTTATTTTGGGTTTGGGTCTGCAGGATATCCGGATCCGGACAAAACCCTTTTCTGAACTCCGCAAAAAATTGAATATTTAAGTTTTAAGGCATTTGGACCCTTGGATTGGCGCTGGACCGTACAATGGTCGAGCAACAGTACGACACCATGGGCCATGGCGAGCTGGTGCTGAACATCGACAAGGTCAAGCTGTTGGCGCAGATGCGGCGCACCTCGTTCCAGGTAGTCGATCGAAAAAGTGCGTCTGATTTTCTGATTTTTTTGAGTGCGTCTGATTTTGAGATTTGACCCCGAAATTCGAGACCGAGATTTAAGTCTGAAATTCGAGAGTTGAGCTTTGAGATCAGGACCGAGATGTGAGCTCGAGATCCGCCGATCCGGAGCCAATGTTGAGCCTAACCCCGGGATTTGAGATTTTATCGGGAGATTGGGACCAACCAACACAACACAACACTGTGCCTCCTTTTAGGGACTCAGCGGGCGCGTACGCTTTGACGACACCGGCGAACGGCTGGGCATGGTCCAAATATTGCAGTGGAACAACGGTACGGTAGCCCAGCCGATTACGGTGGTGGTGGGGGAGGGGAGAATACAGTAGGGTTGGATCCCGAAACCCGATCCCGACAATCCCGAAAACCTACCGAATGAGTCGGGATCGGGATTTGTCCAACCCTAGAATACAGTACCGCAATGGAAGGGGAACACCGTGTTGAAAATAGGTGGGATCCCAGCAGATTATGATGGGAAATCCTTACAAATTTTTAACCAATTCAGATTCGGGTAGCGAAACCGACAATGAGACAATTGAATCTGATTACTTTTTTGGGGTTTAAATCACAATATCCAGTGGCGCATCGAGTAGCTTGGATTTTATAATACAAAAATCCAAATTCAAAATTTTTCAAAAATCCAATCTTTACCCCCCCCTCCTCGGCGGAGGGCTGAAAATTTTACTGAAATCCAGCACCTTGCCAGGTTCCTACTCCGCGCTGGGCTACCACGACTCGGCGGAGGAGCAGTTCTATCTGCGGAAGAGTGCGCGCTGGGCGGCCCCGCTGGACTCGACGCTGGTCCATCGACGGCGCCACCATGTCGTGGCCATTTTGGCGCTGGCCATGTGCACTTTGGCGATGGCCGGCATTTGTCTGGCCCTCGGCTTCTTCGTGGTCAACGTCAAGTACCGTAACCACAGGCAAGATGAAGACAATTTTGAAACATTTTTCGGGGAGAAAATCCTGCAAAAATCTCAGTGCGGGGATCTTTCATTTATAAAAGATGGAATTTGGGGGGGGATTTGAACTAGGGTTGATCCCCGACCCCGAAACCGAAACCAAAAGCAAAATTGAAATAACTTGTTAAGCATAACTTATGGAACTTTGATTTCTTTTCTGGCCCTATAAAAAGACCCGGGGTCTAACTTTTGGCTTAGGTTTAGGATGGACCCTAAGGCAATAAATACCTTAACTAAGAATTGTGCCCTGAGGCTATAAATTCTATTTCGAGAACTTATAGCCTAAGGGTCCATCCTAAAACTATGCCAGGATCAACCCTAATTTGAACCTCGCTAAAATCAGATTTTTGCTCATTTTTGAAATTTCCAAACTTGAATTTTTACTTTCCTTTTTTCCCTAATTTTTTGCACCTCCAGGTTCATCAAGATGTCCAGCCCGGTGAGTGTGTTCAACCCCATTTCTGTCCCTTATTCTCCTCCGTTTATTCAGAACATGAACAACCTGGTCAGTGTGTACCCACCGTATCCCGGCAGATACCGTACTCCGTACTGTACCCTACCGTATCCCTCCCCAGATCATCTGCGGCTCTCTGTGCGCCTACCTCAGCGTGTTCCTCCTGGCCATCGACACTCGGCTCGTCAGCGAACGCACCTTCGAGCGCATTTGCTATGTGAGTATCGTATATCGTATATTTCTCCAACTTTTATCCCCTCATCAGTGTACTGTATGTCTTAAAGTTGCTACCCATGGAGGGGAGGGAGCTTCGGACTTCGGATCTTCAGGGTCGATCTTTTTTAAGAATCTAAAGGCATCCCCCTAAATTTCCAAAAATCTGCGAAATCCAATATTTTTTTAATTTAGCCCAATTTTTCAAATGGTTAACATAATCCTCCTTCGCTTTTTTTGTTGCAAATTTCTCCACTGTGTGGTAGTAATTAGAAGAAATACGGTAAGTGTACTTGGGCCGAACTAAATCTTTTGATTTTTTGTATTTTTTCAAAAATCCATATTTAAAGCTTCCCCCCTTTTTTGGATAGGTTGTTGAAGAGTTTTTAACCGTTTTTTGGGCTGTCGGAATTTCCAGAGGTCCCCTAATTTTTTTATGAATTTTTTCCGCTAAGCCAAGGCATAAGACCAGTTTTTGCCCGAAATTCAGGCCAAGACTTGGATCCTGTGCACTGGCTTCACGCTCGCGTTCGGCTCCATGTTCAGCAAGGTGCTATTATTATTATCCAATGGGTTGTACCGTTCACATTTTTCCTCTTTTTCTCTGCCAGACCTGGCGGGTGCACTCCATCTTCACCGTATGTCTTCTCTGCTGTTGCCCTCCACTTTTTGCACACTCTCTCTCCTCTCTCTCTTCCCACAGAACATTCGTCGCGACAAAAAGGCCATCCGCGACTCCAAGCTGTACCTCATTGTGGCCGCACTGCTCGCCGTCGACGGGGCTGTGCTGCTGCTGTGGGCACTGATCTCGCCCTTTCGCATGGCCGTCAGCGAACAGGGACAGCTCGTAAGTTACTGTACCCACCTCAGTCTACCGTAACCCACAACTCGAAAAGCCCAATTACCGTACATCTTCCACCATAAGCTCGGAAAGCTCAGATTACCGTACACCTTCCATTGTAACCCTAAAGAGACCCCATTACCGTACACCTTCTACAGTTAAATATTGGGACAATATCTTCTTTAGATACAGTAATGTCAAAGTATTTTGTAGTGATCTACAGTAATCCATCCCCTTCCATTACAAAACTGCCACAGTATTCCCCATCCAATCACAGCGCGAGGGCAACCATCTGATTGTGCCGGAGTTTGAGCGTTGCGAGTCGGAACATTCGCTGGTGTTCCAAGTGGTGTTCTTCCTGTTCAAAGGCATGCTCATGGTTTGTTGACGCATTTTTTGAGCTGAATTTCTACAGTATGTTACGGTAGTAGTCTTTTCTCTGGCGATACCGTACCTCCCGCCCCCCGGGCTCGTATAAATGTGAAAAATTGAATATTTTCCATTTTTTGTAAAATATGCATTTTTCTGCTTCAAATTAGCTCCGAATTGCTTACAATATGCTATACCCTATACCGCAGGCCCGTAGCTAGGGGGGAATGGGGAAATTCCCCCTCCCGAAATGCCAAAATTTAAAAATTTTAGGAAGAAATACACCCCTAGTCATTCCCTCGCCCCGAACCCCGAGGCTAGCCACGGGCCTGCTATACCGTATCCCTCGTCCATGTCCACATACAGTGTTCCCTACAGTATCTGTACCATATGCCCCTCCCTCCCCAAGTTGTTCGGCTGCTTTTTGGCCTGGGAGACGCGGGCGGTGAATGTGCCGGCGCTGAACGACTCCAAATACATTGGCATGTCCGTGTACATTGTGGTGGTGCTGTGCGTGGTCGGACTGGCACTGGCCTTCATCCTGCAGGTACCGTACCCACCCACTACAGTATTCCTTCACTGTATGCCATTTTTCGGGGCAAAAAATAAGCCCAAAATAGAGGACATTTTGCTTGTCGAAAGCGATACTTTATCAACCCGAGGTCGAGGACCTCCTCAAAGCTGAGGGCTGCCAAACCGAAAGTTTAGGTTGAGGACGTGCTTTTTAATTGACTTCGAGTTTTTGAACTCGACACCGAGACCTAAAATTTCGATGGTTGAGGTTCATTTCATGGAAAACAGCCAAAAAATTGCTCAATTATCTCAAAAAAAGCATTAACACAGAACTCGAGATTGTCGAATTAGACTATCTGAAACTTTGTTGAAAAATACAATAATATCCCCAGGACCATCTGAACGAGGCGTTCGCCATCGTGTCCTTCTTCGTGTTGTCCTCCACCACGCTCACCCTGTGCCTGGTGTTTGTGCCCAAGGTGATTCAGTTGTGGCGTGCGCCGCGCGGCGGATCGGAACACCAACGGCACTTCCGGAAGGGAATGATGAAGAGTGTGGTGAGTGGAAGTGGAGGGGATTAGCGTGGATGAACAGCTTGATCATTATGGGTGGGATGAGATGGTGAACAGCTTGGACATTATGGGTGGGATACATGATGAATGGAAGGGGATTGGAGTGGGTGAACTGCTTGAACATTATGGGTGGGGTGAGATGGTGAACAGCTTGGACATTATGGGTGGGATGAGATGGTGAACAGCTTGGACATGATGAATGGAAGGGGATTGGGATGGGTGAACAGCTTGAACATGATGAATGGAAGGGGATTGGAGTGGGTGAACTGCTTAAACATGATTAATGGAAGGGGATTGGAGTGGGTGAACAGCTTGAACATGATGAATGGAAGGGGATTGGAGTTGGTGAACTGCTTAAACATAAATTTGAATGGGTGAACTGCTTGAACATGATGCTCAGCAGGTGGGCATCGGCACAAGCAGTACTTCCGGGACTGGAGGCGGAAGCTGCGGTACACGCCATGGACACCACACCAGCAGACACCAAGGTGACGCCTGGGAAATTTTTTGAGAGAAATTACAGAAAAATTCAATTTCCGGCACCATGTGCGGCTCTAAGCACTCCTCCAGCACAATCGCCACCTGTCCGCCGGACATCAACAGCAAGCAGGACAAGGACAACATGCAACTGTACCGCCAGCTGTCCCTTCTCTCCGCAGAGGAGTTGGCCAGGCGCAGCGCACAGTTGGAGACGGACAACCTTCGCCTGCACCACACCCTCGTCTCGGTTAAATAAATATCGATTTTTTGTTGAAAAATGACACCGAAATGAGGGAAAAACGAAAACAAACCAAACAAAAAAAACGAAAAAAACGACAATGCAAAAAAATAATTCAATTTTTTGAACAACAATTTCACCAATAATTTACTTTTGTGTTTAAAGTTTAAAGACGCTTTTCTATTGCTATTATTAGGGATGGATTGAATTTTATGATCGAAATTTTTTGCAGAAATCGGCAGAACTGTGGGATTTGTTGGAGCGCGTCAGACTGCTCACCGTCCAACTCAAAGGTTTGCCAAAAATTGAACTTTTCGAAAAATTGAACTTTCCAATTTTTAAAGAAACGGACACTTGCGGTGCCACCAGTCGGGGATGGATGCTGAACGTCCAAAATGGGCCCAACAACAACGACGGGGGCAGTGGATCGGCGTCGGACGCCGGGACGTTGTCGCGACGGCGCTCCGCGCGACTTTTGGTCTCCACGGTGGCTCAACAGCTGCGGCTCCGCAGGACCCGGACCAGCAATTGCCTTTGAACATTATTTGAACAAAAAATGCCAAAAAAATCCGAAAGTAACCCCACATAGACCAATGGCAATGCCAGGATTTCCTTTTTCTGTAGATCCTCATGAAATGAAACAATTTTTAATAGATGTGATTAGTGATTAGCGTTATTTATATATTAAGCATGTTTAGAATTTAGGGAATGAACAAGCAAATGTCAGAAAAATATTTAAGAAATTGTGTAAATAAAAATGTGCGAATTATCACTTTCGGTGTACATGACCAATAAGAAGTGTATTGTGTATATGTCCAAGTTCTGGTCAGATTGGGGTTTTGGTTAATGTCTTCAGGCTGGTCATGGTCAGTTTGCCAACTCGATCAGCGCGTTCACCGTCGAGTTTTTGTTGCCCCGATTGGCCTCCAACACGGTGCGGATCACCTCCTTGTCAATGGACGGGAACATTTCGTGCAGTTCGTCCAGCTCAGTTTCCGTGAACGTTGGCCCAGCTGCCAAAAGATAAAATACATACAATTTGATCAGATTCAGTTGAATCAACGTAAATGTTGGAACTGGAAAATGTGTAAAAATTGGCCTATTAATTTCAAAAATGCAATCCCCTTCAAATGTCAAACAAAATGTAATGAACAGGTTACCATAAATACAAACGTTTTGGCCGATTTAAATTTAAATAATCCAAAACCCTAAAAAGAATTCTCCCCTTCGAATTTTTTTTCTGGTTATAGTCCCGAGATAACAAATGTTATCTAAAAATTTACAAAATATAAAATATACCAGGAGTTGCAGCTGCATCCGCAATTTCGTCGGCTTGTTGCTGACGCGCAATTTGTGAGGGGTGTGCGACGGGGGTGAAGGAGACCACCAGGTTGACAACACCCTCCTTAGCCTCACCCTAAAATTTTATTTTTTTCAATTAAAAAAATCAAAATTTCACCTGTGGCCCGCTCAGTTGGTACCAATCGTCAATTGTTTCTTGGTCAAAAATGCCCTGTGGCAAAATTATGTGTGCCCAGGCAACACATTCGTCGCTGGTAAAAGCGCGCTAATAAATTAAATTTTCTCGGACTTTATTTATTTGTATTTTTTGCAAAAAACCTCGTCATAAATCTGCAAGTAAATTGACTCCACATCGTCCGGCAAATAGGCATTCACAGTGCGATTCCAATGCGGCGTTTTGCCGCCATTAACACAGGTCGGCGTCTCGAACAGAGTGTTGCCTTAAAAAAGTTCAGGATTTTTGTCCGTAACAAAAAAACATGCATACCGATTCGAAGCCGAACATATGGATCCATTCTCACTCCGGGAAGACCGTAATTTTTGGTGAGCTTTGCTTCCACAATTTTCACTGCAATCCTCCCACGAGTATGTGGTGGCACAAACGAGTAAAAGTGTTCCTGAAAAATGTCATATAATTGCACTCTTTAAAGTGCAAGCGTTGGTTAAATGATCAAAATGTTATCGATTTTATCAATTTAAAAATTCAAATTTCATAACCCAAAATTAGCTGCTTATAAAAGAATACTAAGCTTATTCAATAAACTTACAGCTGGATTGATGTGGAGATATGGTTGTGCAACCTATGTTATGTGAAGTTAAACAATCAGTGTCAGAAAAAAGAAGCGTAAAATATCAAGTATATTTTTATAATTTAAATTTATTTTGCTAAATTTACGGTAATTACATTTGCCTTTATAAAAGAAACGATGTGGGCTTAAAAACATAAACCCAAAACAGTGGCGTATTTACACCCCCTCCCCCCCTGGAAAAAGCAGCACCCCGGGGGTGCTGGGGTGGGAGGGGGCGGGGGGGGGGGTTCGCAGCGGGAGGGGGGGGGGGGGAAGGGGACAGAAGGCGGGAAA
>JAQIYK010000241.1:0-16751 GCA_034700465.1 Rotylenchus robustus
TGAATGAACGGTCAAAAGACGATTTGGCTGGAAATGGCGTCTTATTTATAGGCTCTCGCTGGAGTGCCACGCCCACTCCAGTTTTTCCGTCGTCAGCCAATCATTCTGATTGGCTGGATTATTTATAATTGGCGAACTGTCTCCTTCGCTTAGTTCAAATGGGGAATGCAAAAAGCCTATTTTGCATGCACCATTACAATACTTCGAAAAATCATATTTTTGTTGGAAAATTGTTTCATTTCAAAGTGGCCAAACTAACGCCCCAAAGTTGTTGTTAATTAATTTTTCGGCTGTTCCCCCTGCGAAATACCATGTGGCAATCAATGTATGGAATGAATGCACAATCACACAAAGTCTATCTTTTAATAATTTGTGTTTTTGGTTCACCATTCAATGTTCGACTCAATTTATTATTGGCAAATCGAATGGATGCCGAAAAAGGGGCGAAGGAGGGAGAAATAGTGTAGGGAAGGGGCAAATAAGGGAGGGAGAAGTGAGCGGGAAGAGAGAAAGTGAGCAATTGAGAGAAAAAGAGGGAGGGGAAAGAGAGAGAGAGGCAGTGAACAGCGGAGAGTGGAGGGGGCGAGAGGAGGGAAGAGAGAGAGAGAGAGAGGCATTCATTGATTATTTCGCTGATTGTTTTGGAGAGGGAGGGAATGGCGACAATTTTGGGAAGAAAAAGTATCATGGTAAGTACGGTAGTGGTGTACGGTAATGGTCGGGCGGGCGGTGGTGATACTGTCGGTTTGGTGGACTAATTGTGAAAGCAAAGAAAGAGCAAACAAACAAAACAACAAACCCTTCTTCCCCTCCCCCCCCCTATTGTTAGTTAGTTCTTCTCCTTCTTTTTCCGTGCGTTTGTTTCTTCGCCCTTTGTTGGACTGTGTCAACGACGTTCGCCGCCACCGCCGGAGTATTCCTGACAATTAACGGACTGGTCAAATATCACTTCGGGGTGGCCCTCCTCCCTTTTCTGAACCCAGCACAAAGCCATCTTAAGAACATCCACCGTGCCATTGGTATTGGTACTGTGTTCCCTGTCCACTTCTATCCCTTCCCTCTATATTCTTTACATCTTCACATGTCTATCCCAAGTTCTTCTTCTCACCCCTCCCCCGCTCCATCTTCCCCTATCTCCCCCATCTTTTTTCTTCCCCCACCGACCTCTCTGTAGGTGCGTCTGTACTTCTCCTCGCGCGTCTCCGACTCCGTCCCCGCCGCTCCTTCCGCCGCTCGTCCGCCTTCCACGTTGGACAGGGACGTACTGAAGCGGCGCATTCTGTCCAGTGTTTGTCCCATTGGTTCGTGCACAATTTCGATCAGATCCTCCGGCCATTGGTGCGTAGTGGTGGCTGCCGCGGCAGAAGTGCCTCCCGCGACATTAGCACTCTCTGAGAAGGGGGCGGAGAAACGATGAAACAATGCTAATTAATAAGTTAGGATAGGATCGAACGAATGGAAAACAAGCGAAATGGGAGGGAAGGCGGAAGCAGCAAAGCAAAGGAAAATTGAACAAAGGATGGGTTGGGAGGGGAGGGGAGTTAGTGGGTTTGAGGTTTGAGGGGGGGGGGGGGGGAGGAAAGAGGTTGTAAGTTGAGTGGGTTTGGGGGGGGGAGTGCTGAATCAAAGCTGGACTGCTTGCTCCCATTCCCCCAAATGCCTTTTTGTGCCGTCGTCGTCGCCTTTGTAGTCGATGCTTCTTCCGCTTTTGCGCCCTCTTGCTGGCGTTGTTCACTGATTGTCGATTGGAATGTGTCTGTTGGGTGAGGGAGGTGCTCAATGAGAGGGGATTAATGATTAATCTGTGATCTTGAGATCGAGGGGGTTAAAGTGCCAGAAATGGGTGCACCCAAAGAACAAAGGTTAAAGAAAGGTGTAAGTGCAAAAAGGGCCAAATGGGTGCTTTTGACCAAAAGTGGTCTCTAAACACCAATACCGTAATCTCTCTCCTCTCTCCAAATATCCAATACCGTATTCGTAGCTCCTGGCTCCAACCGCAGTTGTCGTCTGTTGGTGTGTACCGCCGGCGGGCGACCTGCTCGCCAGTGAGTCCAACTCGCGCTGCAATTCTTGCAGCGCGTCTCTGCGCGCGTGCGCGGACAGGGACGGGCCTGGACGCGCGCCGTCCAGCAAAGTTTGGGAGGCATAACGGCGCGGTGGAGAGCCAATTTCGGAACGCGAACGGTGGTTTCCTCCGTGGGCGGCGGAGCGATGGTAGGACTCCTGTTGATGGACAACGGACGCCCCGGGCACGAGACCCTCCAGGGAAGCACCCGAATGGTGGCGATGACGACCGGCGGAGCCGAGGAAGGCGAACTCTGGGAAGAGAGTTAGAGAAAGGAGGAGGGAGAAGAGAAAAAAGGAAAAAGAAAGAGCACGGCACACGAACGAAAAAGGTAGAGAAAGAGAGAGAAAGCGGAAAGTGAGTGTTAAAAAAGAACAAACTCAAAATACATCCAAAAACGAGAAATACTTTCAGGAGTACCTATCCTACCCATCCAACAGCAGAGAGCATCATCAATCATCAGCACTTATCAAATTCAAACATCGGAATGGCAACAAATTGGCAAAAACAGATCCCTACCCCTACCTACCTACCCCACCTTTTCCTACTCTATCCCTTTCCACCCCCTGCTCACCTCTACCAAGTGCCGATGCGCTCATTGTGCGGCGTCGCCCTAGACTGTGGTATTCAGCACCGGCGGCGCCCTCGTCGCCGTAGCGAAGATAGTCGCCGGGTGTGTAGTGCCGGCGAAGAGTGGACCGGCGACTTTGGCCGCTGGCGAGTTCCTCCAGCTCGCTGACCAGCTGCTGGCCCTGGGCCAGCATCTCCGGCGACTGGTTATACACGTGGTATATCTTGGTGGAGTGCAGCTCCTCGCCGCCGACCTTCTCCTTCTCCACCACTTTCTCTATGCTGGTCAGTCTCTCGGTCAGTTCCGTCAGACTCTGCTGAATGCGCCGGCTGTCCTCGAACGTCTTTAACCAAAAGGATGGCAACATGAACACTTGGGTATGGCATAGGTAGTTGATCAGAACTCACGCGTCCGCCGCTGACTCCGTCTTTGAACCCGTCAATATATCCCGCCCTGAACTCCTCGTTGTCAGGATACTGCTCCTCCAGCCTACGCAATAGACTTTCGCTGATCCGATCGCCGAACACGCCCGAGTTTCCATCTCGAAAGCCTTGCATGTAGCCGGAAGAATAGCCGAGCCGTTGGGTGGGCCGCTGAGCTAAGTTGGACATCGACGCGGTCATCGCGGCGCGGTCACCCGCGTCCCTCAACCCCTTGGCGTATCCCTCCTGGCAATCGGCAGATGAGTTCACCACCATTCCCCGCCCATTCTGATAACTCACCCGGAATGCTTCGTTCTGGCCCCGGTATTCCTCTTCCATTCGACCTCCTCTTCCGGCTGCCCGGAATCCTTGCGAATATCCATCTTCGAAGTCCCTTCGCTCGTACTGCTCCACCTTCTCCTCCCGGAGCAATCGATCCCGTTCCCGACCATTTACATACTGGCGACGACGACGTCTAAAAAGTGGCGTGGACAAAAGTGATCATAAATCAAAGGTTAGGTACAAAAAACGCTAAGGATTGTTAATAAAGAATAAATGGTTTATTGTTGTTAAGTGGAGAGTCCAAAGATCAGTTTATGGGGTGACCTTTGGAGGAGCCAAAGGAGCAAACAGCACAACAGAATGCACAGTAGCAACAAGAGCAGCAACAGGAGCAGCCACCACCAGGGCCAGCCGGCAGAGAGGAAGGGAGTGGCTGAAAGGGGAGGAAGGGGCGGAATGGGATGATGGGGTTATTGTGGCAAAAGTTGTAAATGGAATGATATTTGGGTGGATCGGATAGGGCAAATTGGAGGTGGACGGGTGAACGAGCAGGTCAATAGTGCGAGGGTGTGTTTTTTAGAGGGGGGGGGTTAGAAGGGAAGGAATGGTTGGACCAAAGTGGTGGGGGGAGGAGGTTAGAAGGGAAGGAATGGTTGGACCAAAGTACAAGCACAGTCAAGTCGGTGACTTACGGTCGGACCCAGCAAACCAGTCCCAGGCAGACTACCACCAACACCACAATGGGTAGTGCTAGCACAAAAACACGGCGCAGGAGAGACGCGTCTGTGGGTAGGAAAGGTAGGCCAAGGCAAGGGAGCATAGCGAATCGCGACCCGTGAATTTTTACCCGAACCGACCCGAACCCGAACCCGACTCACCCACCCATCCACCTCCCGATCCGACCCAATGGAGCCCCTTTCCTTCCTTCCCTTTTCCCTGTTTAATACCGTCTGCTCTGTTTCCCATTGCCTTATGCCTTTGTCCCGATAAATCGATGAAATGCCTTTTGGTCGATGGAAAATGTAGTGACTATTGACGGGGAATTTGTTGTTGCTTTTTGGAGGTTGTGGCGAAGGAAGGATTAGTTGTTCGGAGAATCACAAATCACCCCCCCCCCTGCTCTCCATCTCCACTCCTCCCCACCCCATCTTCTCCTCAAATTGGCCCTTATTTCCTCCAAATTCCCTCCTCCGCTCACCTCTCAGACGAGCAACCACCGGTTGGTCCCCGTGCATCATCCATTTGGTGTATATCTAAAAATCAAATGACAATCGGAACCGATCTCTGTTCCCACTTCGTAGTTGTACGTCTTGCCCTTCTGCAGGGGATAGTTCAGATAACCTCCGATCACTTGGCCCTCCCCGATCTTCACATGGGTGGGCGCAATTAGTGTTTCTGTGCTGAAGGAGGCTGTCACGTAGTAGGGAATGTGCAACCGATGGGCGGTCACTTTGTCCGTCAGAAGGGTCCAGTTGGTGTCGCCGGGCGGGTCCCGTTCGTCTACTACTACGTAATACCGACTGAAAAGAAAGAAAGAAAGAAAAGTGAGGAAATGAAAACATTTGGAGTAAATGCGAAGAAGTCAGCCTGGACTGGACAAGTTTATCCAATCTAAACTATAGATAATGCAAACTCACGTGATGTTCTTCTCGGTAGGCGACGGTGCAATTGGCACTTCCCATTGGGTGCCTGAACAACAACAAGTTCAACATGTTCATCATCAACATCATTATCACTGTTCAACGCTGCTCCCCTAAACTAACCGGGTACACCGATGTTCTCCACATGGTATGGAGGCGGCACAATGCAGCAGTTCTCCTTGACCTCCGGCGGTTCCGCCACCGTCGGCCTTCCCGCCAGCTTCCAATTGTTCCAGCGCCCGTCCACCTTGGCCCTCACCATGAAGGCGTACTCCTCCGGCGTGTTTGGCAAGTTGAACACCAAGTAGCACAGCCTGCTGCACGGGTCCTTTGGACATAACAGGTCCTTACGGTGACGTTCGGGTTCCTCCACCCAAAGGGTGCGAGTCTGGTGCAGGTGGATGTAGCGCACCTGGTAGTGCGTAGCCACCCCACCGACCACCGGCTCCCAGCTGAACGAAGAGGTTTAAAATGGCAAATTGGGTATTGAGACGAAAGAGGAGGCACCTCATAGAGGTGGCGAAGGGAGTCTGGTCACAGTGGCGGATGTCGCCGGGCAGGAAGCAGCCCGGCTGCAGGGTCGAGAACACCGACCAGGCACCGTCCATTTGGTCCTTCAGCTGCAGCGTCACATTGTACGTGCTGGTGGGCTCGAGACCGCGGATGGTGAACTCTGTGGCGGTAGCGGGCACGTCCATCGTTTTGATGGAGCCGATACGAAGGAACGGATGCGTGGAGTGGACAGCCTTGGCGGTGAGCTGAACAAGGGAGAGTATCAGCAGGAGAGGGGGGGGGGAATGATCGACCACTCACAATGTATCCGCGGTGCGCGACTCCCCACACCGGATCCCACTCCACCGTAAGCGAACCCGGTGTTCGGTCCTTCAGGCGCAGAATCCAGGTCTTGCCAGGTGAGAGGGTGGCCCAGGAACCCCATTGGGTTGCCCCGTAACCGTTGTCAGTGCCCGGCTGGACGGTGATGTTGTAGATGGTATCTGAACGGTGAGAGGAGAGGATCTAAACAAATCCAGAGGGGACTAACCTGGTTGGAGCTCTGTGAACTTGATGGAGTTGCCCGGCACAGTGACTGTGTAGTTTTTGCGTGTGCCTGCCTTCATTGAAAGTGAGTCCACCGGGGCGATGGTGACACGGTAGTGGCTGAGCAGGTCCCGGTACTCGGGTTCGTAGACATCCGGCGGGATCCATGTAACGTGCAGCATCGAGTCAGACTCTTCAACCAGTGTCAACGGAGAGCACCAGGAGGACAACCAGGCCAGCGTAGGCTCCTGCAATCAAATTTGAGGTTAATTAGGATGCTGTCATGGTTAAATACTGAGGCGAGGTTCTGACCATGAGGTCGGTGGTTGGGAAATTGCCGCTGATCAGCCACAGGCGTTTATTGCCCTGTCGGGCCATGCCCTGCACAGTGATGTTGTACAGCGTGACTGGCTGCAGTGATTTGAAGTGGAAGTCCGTTTGGCTGCCAGGCACTTCATGCCGTTGTGGGAGCTGAATGGGTCCTGTTGCTGGCTGGATGGACAGCTTCAACGGGATGGCCAACATGAGCTGGGATGGGTGTGGGTGTTGTCTTTCCTACCTCGTATCGTTCGATGTGTTCCACAACGATGCTCGGCGGTGCCCAGCGCACCCGGAGGTAGTCATGCCCGGCGCCGATTAATCGCAATGTTCCGCCGTGTGCCTCGCCAATTTCTGGTGCTGTAGTGGCAAAGTGGTCGGAGGTAAAGGGGCCCCAGTTGCCGGAGGCTGACTGGCCCTGTACCGCGAAACGGTATGTGGTGGATGGCTTTAGACCGGTGGCGGTGGTGCACAAATGCTCGCCCGTCAGAATGCGCGACTCGTAGCCCACGCAGCTAAGCTCGTCGCCCTGCAGGATCATCTCCTGAGGACGGTAAGTGCCGGCCGAGGGACTGTAGCGCAGACGGTAGGCCACCACAGGCGATGTTTCCGGATGGGGTGGGAGCCAGGCCAATTGAATGGAGTTCTGCAGGGTCTGGATGGCACTAAGGTCACGCGGTGCTCCCAACTCGGAGCCTAGAACGGACAGAGAGTGTCTTTAGTTGGATTGGTCACCTTCCCCTCCCGACACCTACCTGTGGTCCGTGCATCAATGGGTTCGGACCAGGGACCGGGACCGGCGGAGGTAAAGGCACGCACCTAAAGTCAATGGGCTTCAAAAGAAAAATGATTTCAAGCGATACTCTGAAGCGGTAGAGGGACCCTGGCAGCAGATCGTCAATGTCCGCGCGGGTGCGCGGACTGACTCCCTCGCGAGTGCCCTGGTTCCAGTCGTCCAATCCGCTCAGCTCGTACTCGTACTGGCTGATCTCGCCGTTCTGCTCCAGACACTCCGGCGGTTCCCATCCGAATGCCAGCTTCGTATCCCAGCGTCCCTCCACGCGCAGCTTATGTGGTGCTCCGGAGGGAGGCTGCTCTTCCGTTTGGAACCGTTGAATAGCCTTTTTGGGTGGCACGCGGCGTTCTAATCCGGGCGGTTGGCGGAGAGTGACGGTTACTTCATATTCCGAGCCCGGGTGCAAATTGTCAAGGAGGACCTGGGCGAGCGTTTCAGTTGAAGATAATGTTCCTATTAGTGTTACTCCAACCTGCTTGTCCTGCACATTCTCCATCACCACCGGCTTTGTGTCCTCTTTGGAGAGTTTACGGCAACTGCCCAATCGTACTAGCTGGTATTGGAGGTCGACTCCCCAAGGCCAGTCTTGGTAGTCAGCAGGCAAATCCCAGAAAGCATCTGCTTGGGTTGGTCCGCGCGGCGTCACCTTCAGGAAGATCTCGGACGGAGATGACTTGGTCATCAGCACCGCGCGGGGACTCCACTTGGAGTGTTGTGGCTCCTCCCCAGGCTCCACCGTTTGAGTTCGCATCTTCGCTTCCCATCGGGTGCCGGGCACTGATTCGAACACAACCTGACGAGTTCCGGGATAATCGACGTCATCGCGAAAGGTCCTTACTTCACGAGGTCCGTCCACCGCAAATATTTGGGTGCGCGGAGCCCCGGTGCCGTTGGAGTAGTGCAGTGCCAGCTCAACCTGGTCGCACTTCCAGCTGTCTTCATCCGGGGGCTCCCAACTGATGCGCACCTGCTCGAAGTTCAGTGCCTCGATGCGCACATTGCCCGGTGGTTGTTCTGGCTCTGAAGGGAAACACCAATAGCATCACACCCATCGAACTGGTCCCGCCCGTCCTGAACTCACTTCCGCACTTTGTCATCGCCTTCAATTCCGGACCCGGTCCGCCCCGCTTGTCTCCTTTTCCGACCACCTGCAGATGATGAGTGAGGGTAACCCTTTATTATATCATCCAAGGTCCGCCCGCCCTGAATACCCTCAAGCGGAAGAAGTACTCGGTGGACTCGGTCAGTCCCTTGACATGTGCTCGGTAGTCGGGCTGGCGTGCCCTGTGCCGCACCACACCGTTCCACTCCGTCCAGTCCGCATCCGTTTCCGACTTGTACTCCAACACGTACCCAACAATGTGTTCCGCGTCCCGTTCGTCCAATCCTCGCCACCGGACGCCGATGCTGGTCGATTTGACAAATTCCAACTCCAGCGGTGTCTCCAGCACCGGGATCGCTGAAAAAATGGATAAAAAGTGTTCTTTAAATTACGATGGACTGACTCTGTTTGCCGGTGCTGGTCACCAGCGGTTCCGACCAGTCACTCCAGTCCCCGCGCTCGGTGTGTGCTGCCGCTTGGATCTCGTACTCCTGTTCCGGCTCCAGCCCGCTGATCCGATAGCACAGACGGCCTTTCAGGCGTGCGTCCGAGCACTCCAACTCGAAGGCGGGCACTCGCTGCTCGCGGTAGTTGAACTTGCCGTGCACAGTCCATCGAAAAATTGAACCAATTGCATTCAAAGGGATCAATTTGTCATTACTGAGGAGAATGTGCTCACCGAATGCGGTATTGGTCCAGGATCCCGTTGGGTGGGAAAGGCGGCAGAAAAGATATTTCCAAGGCATGAGCCAGCTGTTGTTCTTCGCGCAGATCAGTAGGAGGTGGAGGCGCTAAAAGGCCAATGGTCAATGGGTGCCGGGTTCAAAGACCAAAGATTGACCTGCGGGTAGTGTGCGGAAGTGTGTGTACTCCGAGAAGGGTCCTTCGCCTTTGCTGTTGCGTCCGCGCACCCGCGCGCGGTACTCCGTCCACGGGGTCAGCCCGTCCAGGGACACCTTGACCAGTCAAACAATGACTTTGTCAACTTCCCCTGACAAAACCCACCCGGTGTGTGCTCGACTGTTGCGTGATGTTCCGTCCCTCTCCGCTGAGGTCGTCCAGCTCGTAATCGTAGCCCAAGATGCGTCCGTGCCTCAACTCGCAGTCTATCTCATTCCACAACAGTTCCGCTCGAGTTGCCGTCACCGATGAAACGCGCACATTTTTGGGCTGTCCGCTTGGAGCTGAGAATGGAAAAACAAAAATTAGTATTTGAATGTTAATACGTATTCAAAACATCCAAGTACCGTCTCAGATTCGCCCCCCTCCCCATTCCCAGGTTCGTTCGTTCTTTGCGAATAACTTACGGGCCTCCTCCGTCCGCATGGTGACCACCTTGGAAGGCGGTCCTTCCACGGAAGTGCGTGCGGTCACGAAGATATCGTAGGTGGAGTCGGGCAGCAGTCCGTCCAGGTCGATGCGTGGCTCCCGCGACTGTTTGATGATCGGCTTCGCGCTGCTCGGTCCGCACTCGCCGATGGAGCGGAGAGTGTATGTCAATGTGTACCCGGTGATTTCGTCGTCCGCTGCGGGTTCGCGCCATGTCGCCGTGCCGGTGGTCGGTCCGGTGGCATCCGCGCGCAAATCCGTCGGTGCGCCGGGTCTACCGCCTCCGGTCTTCAGACACACCTCTTCCGACCATGGAGACGCGCCCGCATCATTTTCGCCACGAACGCGGACGCACCATTGAGTGCTTGGCCCGGACGGCAAGGAATACTCCAGCGCACCACTGCAAAAATATTGGCGGATCGGAATCACTGGGCAATCCTTATGGAAGGACCCCACCCACCTTGGGACTTCTGCCTGTCTTGCTGGCTGTGTCCCATTTTTGTACTCGATGCGGTAACGAATCGCGGAACAGAGCCAACTCTGCTTGGAGGGCGGCTGCCAGGTAACGCGCACGAAACGCCAGTCGGATGCGGTGAGTGCCACGCTGTTTGGCGGCGAGGTCGGTGGAGCACAGCCAGTCCGCGCCTGCGCTTCCGGAGACGCATCGCTGACGCGCTGGCGGTGATCCACCACTTTGATGCGCACAAAGTACAGCGTATCCGGCTCTAGGCCGTCCAGCCGCGTCTTGTAAGTACGACGACCGGGTTCGTGTCGGACCTGTGGAGAAAAGGAGATCATCAGACCTTACATCCATCTTATTAGTTCTATCATGACTGACCACTCCACCCATCTCGGTCCACTGGGGCGCGTCGCTGGTGCGCAGCTCCACAATGTATCCAGCGACGCGTCCCTGCGAGTCGTGCACTCCCTGCCACTCGACGTGCAGCGTGTGTGCCCCCTCCGGTGTGACGATAGGCGCGTTTATCACTGAAGGCACTTTGAAGGGATCGGTGCGGAAGCGAGCCCATATTTCGGGCCCGAAGCCGCGGACGGTGCCGGCGGACAGTGTAATGTTGTAGTCGGTTTCCGGCTCGAGCCCGTCGATTAAATATTGGAGCTGTGGATGGTCGACTAGCTGAGTCTGGCGGGGCTGATCCGGACGTGCGAGAGACTGCCAGGAAAGACGGTACCTTGGATCACCAGCTCATTTTTGGATTCTTACAATTAAATTCAATCCCCTTACTGGGTGATGTGTCCGTACGGGTCCATTGGTGGCCTCCAGCCGATGTGCAGAGAATGGTCAGTTTTGGCGATCAGCTTAAGGGAAAAAGTTTAGAGTTCGAAGATCAGAAGCAGAAGTCAAAGATCACTTCGATGGACAACGGGGCATTGGGCAGCACTTGGAGGGTGTTGGCGATCACTGAAATGGAAGGATAATTGGAAGATTGGTGGATGAGTGAGGGAATGGAGCAGGGGGGAGGAGGATACAAGCGGAAGAGTGACCCACCCGGCGCAGAATAGGGACCGTAACTGCCTCCTTCGATGTGCGCGGCCACCTTGACCCGGTACTGCTGTCCCTGGTCCAGGCCGGTTATGTTGAAACAGAGGCGGGGACCCGGCACCTGAAATATAGCATATGATCATGCCATCCTGATCCTCTGGCCCAACTTTCCCCACCCACCGGACATTCCAGCCGCTTGTCCCCCGTGTTCACTTCGATGCTCTGCCAGTTCTGGGCACTCAGCAACTGATATTGTAGTTTATAGCGATCGTGAGGACCATACGGTGGGTACGGCGGGAGCCAGGACACTACGAACCTGGCAAGGGGGGTGGGGAGGGAGGTTATTCAAATTCAAAAAATACTAAACGAAACATTGGGCCAAATGCAACAAACAATTGGTTGAGGATCAAAAGTCCTTTTACGTTTTTCAAAACTTTCTTCACTCACTACAAATCACTGAAAGAACTTACCAGGACACGCCTTCCTGGGTCACCACCAAATCTTGCGGGGGCAACGGGGCATTCGCTTTGGCGGTCATCACATCCAAATTCTCCGTGGCCGGTCCCCCTCCCACTCCATTGTAGGCTCGGACCCGGAACATATACTGCAAAAGGGAGAGAGATGTACGGTGTATTGTGAGGAGTTGGGCCAATTGTGCTTTTGTGTGGTTGTGCTTGTGCGTACCTTGGTGTACGGGGTCAGCCCTTCGATGGTCACTCGGCTCTCCGAAGTGTTGGCAATTTGGCGTTCCAATTTGGCCCAGTCATCCTGGCCAACGATTTCGTATTCGTATGCCAGGATTTGGCCGTGCCGTTGTGAGCATTCGACTGAATGGATCAGTTGGCACATTTGTTATCCTATTTCATCACATTTCCCCTCCCATGCTATTTTTTCAAACATCTTTGGCAACTCCTCAAATTTTCGGAAATTTTGGGCCCATCATAAAAATTAGTCTGATTTTTGATATTTTTCTTCGAAAAATTCCTTCGCTTCCTCCCTTTAGTTTTTCATAAAATGAGGTTGTAAATTAGCTCACTCTCTAATTTTCTCCTCTAATTCTCCCTTCTCCCTTAGTAAGTTATTTTTGTTTTTCCGTTACCGGGTTCCCATTGGAAGGACAGAGACCGCTCGAGGGCATAGGTCAGTTGGAGGTTGAGTGGAGGCGCGGACGGGGGTTGCTGCAGCGTGGCACCCTCCCGCGTCTCTTCCGGGCCCAACTCCGTGGTGCGGGCCCGCACTTTTACCTTTGATTGGATGGGTTTTTGACTGGGCTAATAAGCCAATTCGGTACAAACGCATTAACGGGGGGGGAGGGGGAGGGAGGGAGAGGGCAAAACCAAAATTGAATTTTTAGTTTTTTGTAATTTAAACCATTTTTGAGCACATTTAAGGTCGTTTCTCTGACCGTTTTAAAATCCCCCCCCCCGTTTATGACTTGCCCCCTCCCCCGTTAATGCGTTTGTACCGACAATTCCCTCTGCTGACCTCGTATAGAGAATTGGGCAGCAGTCCGGTGAGGGTGTAGTCGGTGTCCTTGAAGTTGTAAATGGTCACCCACTCTCGACTAACATCTCTGGGCTCTTCCTCCGGACATGCCAGCCGGTGTTTCAGGCGATAAGAAATGTCGTAGCCGACAACTGTTCCCCGTTGGACCGCCGGTGGATTCCATTGGACGCGAATTTCGTTGGGGGACAGCGGGGTGAGACGCAGATTCAGAACCGCACCCGGGGCACCTAATCAAGAAGAATGTGTTGTTGATGTTCCTGGCCGAACTCCTGGCCGAACAAAACCTTGTCGGGTGGTGATGCTCTGTTCAGGTCCCCAGGGACTGCTGCCCATCTGGTTGCTGGCCCTCAGGCGCACTGTCCATCGGGTGTTCGGTTCCGAGGGGAACACTTGTTCCACCTTATCTCCGGGCAATGTCACAATGCGTTCCGGCTGATTGCCCACACGGTACCCAATGTCCACGTTCAGTTCGTCGCAGTTCCAACTGCTCTTTGCCAATCTGGCCCATGAGACTCTGACCTGAGTGTTTAGTGGGGTTAGGCAAGAAATTGGCCGGTCGGATTGATTGTTTACTTCGTTGGGAGATGGCGAGTCAAGTCGGAGTCCGTGCGGAGGCGACTCCGGCGGCGAGCACTTTGTGTGCCCGCGCACTTCGGGCGACGGACTGCTGGGCTGGTTCTGTGGAGAGACGACACGAACGCGCAGGTCGACGGCGGTGTTGGTTGGCAGATTGGGCACAGTTGCCTGAAGGGAGGGACGACAGAAAAATGAGAGATGCAAATGGAATGTGCAGATCGACCGCAGGGACGGATACAGGGGGGCTCACGGGGCACGTGTCCCCAAAAAAAAATTATTTCTTGAAGAGGTATCAAAGGTGCCCCCTCCAAGGTAAAATCCTAGATCCGTCTCTGATCAACCGTGTATGTTGCTCGGCCCAGCTGACATGGCACTCTCCGATCGTACTGCACCCACGGACCTGAGGCTGGACCAGAAGCGATACGGTATTCGACGATGAAGGAGGAGCACTGGATGCTGGCCGGTACATCCCACGCGATTGCGATCGACGTAGCCCGCTCGTCCACCACCCTCGGCCGGCTCAGCTGGATCAGCGGCTCTGCATCCGTGGACATGTCCACCGTGATGCCCTGCATGATAGTATACTGTATTATTGTATTTTGTATATGAAGTTGCCGAGAGCATTCTCGCTCTTTTTCCTCTTCTTTCCATGCCTTCTCCTCATCACTAACCTGGCATCTCTGTTCGTTGACGATGGGTTCCACCGTGACAGCGTATGTGGTGGCCGGACGCAGTCCATCTACCAGATACTGTAGCGTGCTTCCGTCAACCATAAACTGGCGTCCCGGCTCTCTCCCATCACGCGGAACAACTGCCACGCGGAAGGCCGTGCAGTGGAGCAAATCGGTGGGGAGTAGGGACCAGGCGAAGCGCAGCGAAGTGGCAGAACCGCCTGTCTTGTGCAAAGAGGACAGACGCACGCATTCCACCAATGGTTGCGGAGGGGGCGGAGGTGGCGGAGCGGGACGCGGTGCGGGCCGAGGTGGAGGTGCTGGAGGCGGCGGGGGCTGAACAGGTCGTTGTGGAGGACTCCATTGTTGCCATGGCTGGTCCCGCGGTTTGGCGCGCACCTTAACAATTTTGGGTTTGGACGAAGGGAAGGAGGGGCAGGGGGGCGTACTCGGTATTCATACACGGCCGGGTCCTTAGCGAGTCCGCTGATGGGCCCACAATGGGTTTGCAATTGTGTGCTGGTGGGCGGAAGTTGGTAACGCTGGACAAGTTGCAGGTCGCATGGACTGTAGGCGGGAAAAACGCGTTCCTCCTAAAGTGAACCACCAGTGACCAGTCAGCCAAACAAGCAAAATGTTCCACTGACCGCAAATCGTTGAGTTCCGACGGCAGCCCACTGACAGGCGAATTTGTCATAGTAATTGGCGCCACTTTGAGTAGTCTGCCAGACCAGCTGAGCATCTTGTGGCCCGGTGGCGTACACGCGGGGACTTGGCTCGTGTTGGACCGCAGCGAGAGCTGCCGGACGGGTTTGGAAGCGAACCTCCGAGGACCAAGGACCAGCGCCGCGGGCAGTGAACGCGCGGACACGCGCGGAATACGGTGTGGAAGGCAGCAGACCGGTGAGGTGCACACGCGTGGAGCGGGTGACATCCGTCAGGCGGGGAATCTGCGCCGACAGACGGTCGGCGGCTGCGATTTCGTACTGTAACAAAAAGGGTTATACTGTAAGAAGCCGAAGAAGAGTACGGTAAATGCACCTCGTATTCGGTGATGTCTCCATTGGTATCAACGCCTTAGGAAGAAAAATGATGGAAAAATGCCCAAAGAAACTCACAGGGAGGCGCGTGCCAGCTCAGCTCGGCACTCTGTTCGCCAATGTTATCCACCCGAAAGTTGGCCGGAGGGGCTGTCGGGGAGGCTTGGTCGGTCTGTTCGGAAGGGATCACCGATCAGTTCGGAGTTCGATCGGGGAGAGCACCTGAACTTCCCTGGTGACGCGTTCCCCGATTACCTGAACCTCCCGGGTTACACGCTCTCCCGCGCCCATTTGGGTTCTGGCCGCGACCCCAACGCGGTATTTGGAGTGCGGATGGAGTTGCTGGAGCGTGTAGGTAGGTCTTTCCGAAAGCAATGTGGTCGGCGAATGGTCGGCCGCGTTGGGACACATTCCACGGGAAACCAATTGATAGGTGACCTTTGGAAAAGATGGGATTTTGGATAGTCTGTGTCGTGAGTAAGTCAATATATAGTTGGTACGTTGACCCCTGCTGGTCACCTCGTATCCGGCAATCTGCCCATTCGGGAATTCCGGTGCTCTCCAGGACAGTTGGACTGCATCTGGGGACAGCGGTTGGGCGCTAAGTTCTGCCACTGGGCCCGGAGCGGACGACATGGTTTGCGCACTTTGTGGAGTAGTCCACGCGGAGACGCCGGCGGGGTTGGCGGCTTGCACTTCGAATTGCCATTGGGTGAATGGCTTTGAGTGGAACAGCGTGGAAGTCTCTCCCTGGGTCAGATTCCGGAAGCCCTTCAATGAATGTTTATGTTTACGATGGATGGATGGCATCGGTGCTTCGAATTTGCTTACCTGCGCCTCGGCACTGCTGTACTTCACCACGTACCACAGATGGTCACAGTTCCACTCGGACTCGGACAAACCCTAAAAGGCCCAACTGAATGAATGGAGTCCATTGTCCACATTCATCCCACCACCCACCTGCCAGCCAAGTTGCACTTGAGTCGGACCCAGCGGAGTCACCCGCACACTTCGCGGCGCCGACCGGGGCGGCCCGCACTTGGCCTGTGCTTGGACGGTGTGCTGAATTCGAAGGGAAATTGTGTGCGGAATTGATATTTGCTATAAGTAACATACCTCAGCAAGGGGAGGTCAGACTTTATTAGACCATACGATCGACGATTGAGGTGGGGAGGGGGGAGGGGGAGGGGATTCAATTCAGATTTCCCTGTCATTTTTTTGATTTTTTCAAATTTTCCTTCAATTTTTCTCCGACCCCCAAAATTTTACGAATGACTTCCTTTTTTCGCCGGGACTCCGTACGATTGGCGATCGAGACCCCCCTCCCCCACCTTGTTGCAAGGACAGCCAGGAATCCGTAATTTTGATCCGTAATTAAATGTTTGAGTTGGTATATATGGCTTGATTTTTTTCGAAATTTCGAAAATTTTACGGAAAAATGACCAAATTTCCTTAAGAAATGCATTCAATTTTTCAAATTTTTCTGGCGGTCCCATTATGACACTCTCACTGTCATAAAACAGGGGGTACTGCCCCTGGTCCTGGTACCCCCCCCCCTGGACCAGTCCCTGCCTTGCTGGGGTATGATAAGTAAGGCAATAGGCAACGCACAGTTCCGGACACAAATGCGGTGCCCATGTTGTGGTCCACTGCTTTGACGCGCACTTCGTAGACGTGGCCAGCCGGGAGCTGGTCGAGATCGACACTGTACGGACGTTGACGGCCGGCAAAGGGAATCTGACGAGACTTGGGGATGTGTCCACTCAGTCAATACCAAGGGAAATGATCGAACTTCGACTTGTCCACCCACCCCAATTATCGAACTTCGACTTGTCCACCCACCCCAATTATCGAACTTCGACTTGTCCACCCACCCCAATTATCGAACTTCGAC
>JAQIYK010000242.1:0-16725 GCA_034700465.1 Rotylenchus robustus
GTGGTGTCTAAGGGTGGACTGATCACCCGTCCCTTGGGACCCCTTTTAGGATTTGGGTTGCCCTCCCCGGATTAGGTCTCTCCGGAATGAGTCAAGAGCCCCTCCCATGCCCAAGCCAGCACACCCTGCGCACGAGTTGGCTTATTGGTAGCACCGGATGGTTGTGTCTTCGGCGCTGCTTGGGCACTGACCGGACTTTCCAGCGGCCTGGGCGGCAATGAACAGTGGAGCGGCAAAATGAGGTAAGTGAAGGGATTGAACTCACCTGCAGGGCACTTCGGTGCAAAACTTTAATACCCGCGGAAGGCCAAAAAGGCAAGCCAAAAATGAATTTAGGCCAAAAATCAGAAGCATAAAAATTGGGCCAAAATAAAGTAAGCGAAATTCAGGCCATGATTTTAGAAATTAAATGAGAATAAGTACGGCCTAGGCTGAATTTAAAATGGGCAATTTTGGCAACAAAACAAAAGAGAAATTTTGGCCAAAAATCATTCAAGAAAGAAAATTTAGAGGCCTAAAATTTAGGTTAAGCCCAGCCCTATGCCCTGCCCTAAATGGCCGAAAAACGAAATTTAAAGGGCAAAGAAATAGAGAAATTTTAAAGGCCAAACCGAACCGAAAAAGGGCGCTAATCTAGAAGTAAAGACATTTTTATCAAAAAGGGCCTAAATTTTGAGAAATACCCCGATGAGCGCCTTGGCGCGATAAAATTTAATTAAAATTAGAATGCCAAGAGGGCCTAATTAACGAAAATCTTAAAATGGGAGGAAAATGCCCCGAAAATGTTTCTAATTGTAAGTGGGAGGATTTACCCCAATCTCAAATAATTTTTAGAAATTTGAATGAAATTTCGGAGAAAATTGAGCTGGAGAAATTAGCCAAAAATCATTCAAGAAAAGAAAATTATAGGGCCACGAAATGAAAATGGGCCGATCAAGTCTAAAATGAACTAAATTAAGCCCTTTAGCAACTTTTCGCCCAAAATCCCAAGGGACCACTGTCAAAAGGCCGAATTTAAATTTTTGGAAGTACAAATAATGGGCCGAGAATGAAGTGCAAAATTCGCACCCTGGCTAGAAATTAAGCAAAAATTCAAGAAGTGGTCCAAAATTTAGCCATGATTCAGAACGAAAACGGACCCGCTAGTCAAAAAGGACCAGATAAAGCCAGTGATCAATCTTTTAGATATTTTTGGTGAAATGACCCATGGCCAATTTGATGAAATTTTAATGGAGAAGTTTTAAGAGGCCCCTCCCTTCCCTTTTGTGGCCCGCAAATAGCTCAAAATACATTCAGAAGGAAAGCAAGGGCCTTGGCGATAAAATTAATTTTGGAACAATGTCCTGGGCCCCAAAATTGTGATGAAAAGCCCTGAATTCTGACGCAACTCAAAATTTCAGCCCAAATTTTGAAAATTTTTGGAAATTGTAAACTGAAATTGGCCAAAAATATATTTTTGAAAATGCCACAAACGGGCCCAGTTGTCAGTCTCCACCCATCAAAATGCACCCAAAATGAATGGGCATTGCATCAACTATTTGCTTCGGCAAGACACTTTATAAATGATGTGCAAAGTACAAATGATTTGTGCCGTCACAAATGCTCGACGGTCGCCGAAATTGGTTTGGAACTGAAGTTGTTTTCCTCACATGCCTCGGCATAAATCATTTCAAAACGGCTGTTAGACAAAAGTAGCCGAAATTTAAAGTTCATTGTGAAATTTAGAAATTTGCCGGGTCAAGAAAAAATTTTTTTTTGAGTGTCTTTTGATTCGAGGCTGGACCATTTTTGAAATTTTTGGAAAGTTCAATACAAATTATTTGAAAAGTGTAGAAATCGAAGCCCTAGGGCCTTAATTCATCCCAAAATTCGTAATAATTTTGATGACTCAATCAGTGCAAATTCCAACTACAGTATCCACGAACATTCCTTCCTCGCCAATCTCGATCAACTTTCCCACGCAATCACTTACTCCCGACTTCCGTCCAATCCGGGCGGCTAATGGACTTTCTCACGGGACAAATTTGTCGGATCGGAAGATTTTTGTCTTTTTCCCATTCGAGGCGAGATCAAATCGGAGATAACAAAAATTTTGTTCAATCGCGAGAGGGGAGAAAAGGAAATTAAAAAAAAGAGGCATCAGAAAATTATCATTTTCTCAGAATTGTGCAAGATATGCGGAATTTTGCAAAAGTGGACGGTCCATTAGTCGTTGCTCCGACATAGTCTGGGCGAACATCCATTTCTCCTCGGAGACACCTGATCAGCCAAACATTTTATTCAAGTCTGTAGTTTTATCATCACTTGTTCTCACGCGTTCGCGAAGGCCTATTCCATACGTTATTGCTTAGGCAAAAATCTCCAAAAACATTTTCAAATGTTATATCGGATTCTAAATTATATTTTTGGAAAATCACACCAAGTTTTTGAAATTATTTCGGTAAAATCACAATTGCCCAATTTTCAAAAACACATAAAAGCGAACAACGACTTTTAGCTAAAACAAACAAATTATCCAACCTAACAAAACCAATCGAAACAGCACCAAAGATCCGCAGCTTACTCACACGCCACTTCTATCAACAACTCGGTTGTTTTTATTTGTTTTTGGGTCTATTTATTTTACAAAAATAACATTTTTGAGATTTTTAGGCCTGGGCGCACCTGCTTCGGCTGACATCTGGAGGAGAACTCATCGAGCCACTGAAATTGTGTGCAGTGAACCCAACAAGCACAGGACAAGCAACGCACACGCAATCAGAACAAAACAAAAAGGACGACGGAAATTGTGAGTTTTGCAAAAGCCACAAAGTTACAAAAACCCTTGCTTCGGCAAATATCTGTGAAAATGAGTCACGATGAGGAAATGGATCTGGACATTGGGGTCGTAGACAAAAAGCTTCTTGAGGGCAAGGTAGCTGGGAATTCTGCTAAAATTTCTGATTTGTCCCGCGTTCATGGAGACGTCATTGCTTTAGAGGAGGGGACCAACAGATGTATTAGGGGGTTGAACCGAAGGGTATCCCTCCTGCATACGCGATTAGGCAACATGGAGTCTGATGTGAACATAGGGTTTCAAACTACTGCTAAGCGAATAGACACCCTTGGGGATGCTTTTGAGGACTGGAAGAGAGAGCTTGAGTCGCGCAACAATTTTGAGTACGACGAGTTTAATCGTAGTAGTGGAGCGAATCGTTTCCCAGGAAATGGACAACCTTTTGCAAATCTTGAACATCCAGCTACACATTTATTTGGCGGATCAAGCAACCAAAGGCAGAGAACAGTCAACTTGGGAGATAATTCTGTTATCAATCGCCTCGGCGAACACCCTATCAATCAAAACCTAGGTAGAATCACTGAAGAAGAGTTGAACGAAAATCAACATGAGTTGAACATGATGACAGCTGAAACTGGTTCGAGTGGGCCACTGCCTGGAATGTTTATGGGAGAGTCAGCAGCGTTATTCGATGATTGGGTCATTAGGTTTAGGGACTATGCTGACGTGTTTGGAGCGAATTGGTCTGAAGCGGAGAAGCTTAACCGTCTGAAATTACACCTAGGTCCTCAAGTTAGGAACATTTTCGGTAATTTAGCTGCCGATGAGAAAAACAATTTGCAGAATGCACTGATGAGCATCAGAGCGAAGCTTGATAGTCCGCATTTCCGTGAGTTGGCATACAAGAAACTAGCTGCTTGTTATCAGCGTGAAGGCGAGTCAGTCAGCGAGTTTATAAAGCGATTAGTGCCGTTGGTCAATGCAACAGCGGATGATGCCTCGGCAAAGGCGAGAGAGGAAACATTATGCCGTTGTTTGATGGAGAAAGTGAGACCGGAATTTCAGAGATCCTTGGAAATTGTGAGTCCATTAATCGGCAAAAGGGATTTTGAAAGATTAACAGCCTACATCCAAGAGCTAGAGGTAATGAGTGAAAGAGACTCGAGAACAGACCGATTAGGCATTCGAGCTTTGAGTTCTGCGCAACCAACTCAATGTCCGCAAGGCAAATTTGAAACTTGGGCACCCTCCAACCCAAATAGAATTCCTCTAGGACAAAATCAAGGGGGATGGAACCAAAATCAGAGTAGATGGAACAACAACAGCGGTCCTCCTAGGAGTCAGAACCAAAGGGGAGGTAATCGGTTTGGAAATCAGCGAGGGGGTCAACGAAACTGGAATCCGCAGAACGACCGTAGGTGGAACAGCAGACCGTTCTGTCAGTACTGTCGTAGGGTAGGACATGATCAATACGATTGTAGAGAGCGTCAACGTGATTTTCAAGGACCGAGGAGGAACGACAATCAACCTAGGTGGAATGATCGAAGGTCGAATGATATGCCAATGCGCAGATTGGAGGACATGAGTGGACTGTTGAATGACTTGTCGGTACAGATGCATGAAATGAAGATGAAAGGAAACATCGCCTCGGCGAATACCCAAAATTTAAAAGCTCTTCAGGAGATCCCATCAACTGGAAGCACTACGGAATTGGAATCGGAATCAAAAGCAGTTAAAGTAAAACCTAAACCTGCAGTAATTTCTTCTTGGGAAGGACCGGGTTTTGGACCGAAGATCACGCCATTTTTGTGGACGATCATCATGTTTGTGTCAATGTTTCATGGTTTAACGGCACTTGATCCAGTTTTGTTGCCTAGGCATCCAATGATATGTCAAACACAGAGTCAAGCAATGATCTGGTCTCTCCCGGAGATACCAATCTGTCCTGAAATCAACCCAGCAACAGAACATGCACCGATTCCTCAGGCCAGACAGCTATACATACCCAACAGCCTCGAGTATTCATCGCAAGCCTGGGCTTGTAGAAAGATTAGGAAAAGTGTGAAAAAGTACACAACACTCTCTGGTGTACCAGTCATTGAGAAGCTAGATCCGGAAGAGCTGAATATTTCGGTTGATGAGTGCAAAGAGATGATCCAACGCAAACAGTGTAGTTTAGGCGCATTAAACAACAATTCTGAACTGCTGCAAACCGAAAACAAAATTGATTTGACACCAAGATTCTGGTTTCTGGGTTCCTTCAATTGGAAAAAGGTTTCGAATGAGAATTGTTTTCTGTTTGAAACTAAAATTAACTCGCACTTCGGTGCACTTTCTGTGTCAACACCATTGGGGTTTACTCAAGATTGCCCGTATGCAAAGGGTCATTGCATTCTTGATGACAAAACGGTCATTGTTTGGAAAGTGGAAGAAGAAAAACGTTGTAAATTTTTCTCAATTGGAATTTGGAAAGGGAGATTGTTAGATTCTGTTTGGTTGACCGACAATGGTCGGATGGGTCTTACTTTTTCGAATCCACAGATTGAATTGGATTGTGGAAAGAACATAACAGTATCAGATCAGGGATTTGGTTCGAGAGTAGTCCAAGGACAGAGACGCAGCAAGCGCAAAGCCGGGAGACGTAGTCGCGATGGACTCATCACTTCATCACAATTCGCATCACAGCTCACCTATCTGGATGCAGAAGTTGCAGAAGCAATGAATTTTGCTTTCGGCAGTTCCCTTAGGACGTTTTGCGATTTCATAGAGGATAATAGGAGATGGGCTGAAGCCGCCTATTTGTCGAATCCAACCGATTTGGCACGTTCTATTTTTGCAAATCCGTATATTACTGCAAAAAGATCTGCAAGATCTCTTCTTAAAGTTTGGCCGTGCGTTCCTCTTGAGCAGAACGACTACAATTTTCGTCCAACGAAAACGGAGAATCAATGCTTTGAATTCATTCCGATCACCTTGGTGACTGAGAGCAAGGAGCATTTAGCTTTTCTGGATCCCACAACGATGGTGGTCACTCCAGTGTCAAAGAAGGGTAGCTGCATTGAATTTCGAAAAACGGTAGTTCAAATTGACGGTAAAATTCTTGAAGTTGATCAAGTTGAAGGAAAAATTACTTCGGTAATACCCAGTGTGCTAAAGCCTCAAGAAATCAAATTGAAGCTGAATGATGTCATTCCTAGGATTGAGTCACATGCTTTTCATCAGCTCGTTCTGCTGAATATGTCTAATATTAAGGATCATGCATTTGTGAGCAATATGGTTCGGACCAGCCAACTAACTTACAAAATTCATCAGGACGAAACGATGATTCGTGCCACTGTCTCTGAAGAATGGGAGGAGATGGAGAATAAGATTGTAGAGGGTGTAATTGGAGACTACAAACGGATCTGGCTCATCGTTATTTCAGTCATTGTGTTAATCCTGGCAACTGATCTTGCCATCAGGTTGACATTAGCACTGAGTGAAGCTTATGCCGGTAATGGTCGCCTAGGCAACCTATTGTTTGGTCCAGCGATACAGCAAGTCGGACACAAATTGCAAAGCCTGCAAGCAACTCCATCTCAAAGAATGGAACAAAACGACATCGAAGAAGCATCGGTGGCAATTGAGAATTGGCCTCCGAGAGTCGGTCAATCGACAATAAAACGTGAACCTGCCTCGGCAGAACCAAGCAAGAGAGTTAGTTTTAAGAAACGTAAACCTAACAACAAACCAATAGTTTGCATGTTGAGACCAACACGACCTAAGTTGGAAGTACCACCTCTGAGAATAGCACATCCTAGGATGGATTTACCAATCATTATGGCAGAAATAAATGGTCATCAAGAACGAGTTTTTCTGGATACAGGATCCCAGATAACTTTGGCGCCACTTTCGAAAATAGTGAAGTGGGGTGCCGCGATCTCGCTTAAAAGTGAAAAGCAATATTTGGGCATTGTTGGTGAGAAAACACAGATTATGGGTGAAGCAAGAGTGAATCTAATCCTGAAAGGCAACAAATGTACATTAGTGGTTGGGGTTATTGAGGACAACGTAACGGTCTTTAACTTCTTTGATGTGCTAATTGGTGTTGATGTACTGAGACTCTTCGGAGTAGTTCTGTTTGATTTTACGAACAATTTCGTAATGCTTTCTTCTACAACACCAGAGCCAGCAGTCCCTCTCATGTTTATGTCGACGGTGCACTCAGGAGAAGCAGATACGCAAGCGTCCGACGCAAATTATGACCTTCGTGCATATTTTACCTCGGTAGGGTTAGGTCCGATTGCATGCATGAACTATCCAATTATTGATATCACAGTAAATGGCAGAGAAGCCAAGGCTCATCTTGATACTGGATCAGAAGTTACATTGGCACCCGAATCTAAAGCAAGGCAGTGGGGTTGTAACATTCAAGCAGTAGCGCATCAAGTAGCAGTTGGAGTTACAGGCTTTATTGTTCCAGTGGTCGGTGAAACCACAGCGAGATTGGTAATTGCAGGTGTCAGCAGAGTAGTCAACATTCTTGTAATACAGGACAATGCCACCGTCTTCATGCATTTTGATCTGATATTAGGTATTGATACATTCATGCACCTCGGTGCGATCTCGATTGACTTCAGAAACGGCAGAGTCCATGTAAATCTGGAACCTGAACAGCAGGGTTCATCACAATCACTGTTACCAATCGCTCATGATAATTGGCAAGTGACAATCTCTGGTCAGAATTCGACGCCCAGTGGACCAGCTGCAGTTTTGAAAAGGCCTATGAATGCAAAGAGTCTTAGACGTTTCATTGATGGTTCAAGGCACTATCAACATTTAATATCGGATTATTCGAAAACCGTTCGGCCTCTTCTTTTGCTGTTGCGCAGGAATGCTGAATTTCGTTGGGGTAGTGAAGAGAATACTGCATTCATTAAAATTGTTTATCAAATCCACAAAACGGATCCGGTTTTTCACTTTATCTTGTGCACAACCTTGGTTGGAAATGATCGATTCAAAACTCCAAAATCAATCACAGCACTTGCTCGAATTAAGCTCAATGGTAGTCCAATGAAATGTCTTTTGGACACTGGTTCCAGTCTTACAGTAGCACCAATGTCTCTTGCAGACTGCCTAGGCAGTAAACTTATTCAAGCTGATGCTCGCATAATGAGCGCATCAGGTCATCCCATTCATGTCAAAGCAGCGACAGTGATGAGTTTAGAAATTGGGAATATCAAAACCGAAATGCTAGTTCATTTGTTTGATGATAGTTTAGCCTGGACTATGAAGGATCATCAACTCATCCTAGGATGCGATACTTTTGCACGGTTGCCTCCAATCACTTTTGACTTTGAGAATGGCAAACTCTTTATAGGGAAGATGGCTTTAGAACTTGGACATAGCTCGGAAAGCTTATTGAGAAATCTTAAAATCTGTGCAGCAAGTATTATTGAACTGAATCCCAGTGAACAGCAAATTGTGAAAGTTGAAATTCAGTCGACATTCTCGCCTCGGCGAAACATCTTTATTAATTCACTCAGCCAAAAATTGATTGGTGAAGACATTGGATTTATTCCAACGGTATCGTGCTCAAATGACAGTGATGGAGTGTCAATCGTATTGCTCAATCCGACGAAAGAGGTCAAGAGGATTTTCAAAGGCACTTGCATTGGATATGCACATGAGGTAGCTGAGACAGAGATAGAGAATGTTTTGTCAGAATTTTCGGATAAAGAGCGCAAGCAGGTGGTAAGCTCTCTCATGCAAGAAGAAGTGACAGTAGATCCAGCTTATAAAGTTGACTTTAGCAAATCCTCGGTTGAAGGCGAAAATCTTAGGAAGTTGAAAGAGTTGTGTGAGGAATTCAACGACATTTTTAGCAAAAGTCAATATGATCTCGGCACTTGCACAGCTGGAGAGCACGACATTGTAACAACTACTTAGGAACCAATCTCATCAAAGCCGCACAGAGTACCGTTTAAGTATCAAAAGGAGTTGCAAAAGCATATTGAACAGTTGCTAGCATCAGGTGTCATGGTAGAGTCGGACACTCCTTGGGTCTCTAATATTGTGTTGGTGCAAAAGAAAGATGGAGGGCTTCGGCCATGCATTGATTTTCGCAAACTGAATGAAGTGACAGTTCCGGATCATTACCCATTGCCTAGGCTTGATGCAATCATGGAGAGGATTGGAAATTGTAGGTACTACACCTCGCTTGATCTTTCGAGTGGCTATCTGCAGATAAAGTTAAGTGAGAGAGCATCAAGAAAATGCGGGTTGATTACGGAGGATAAAATCTATCAGATGGTGAATTTACCTTTTGGTCTGAAAAACGCAACAAGTGCGTTTGCGCGTGTCATGACGCATGTTCTGAGTGGCTTGGAGAATGTAATTGCGTACGTTGATGACATTCTTGTTTTCACCAAGTCGGACAATTTTGATGATCATTTGGATGCTCTTCGTAGTGTTTTTGAAAGGTTTCGGAGATTCAATCTTAAATTGAGTCCAAAGAAGTGTATTTTTGCCTCGGCAAGCATGAATTTTCTTGGGTATGTGATCAATGCTGATGGTTACACACCTAATCTGAGCAAAGTTGAAACAATTATGAGTTTGAAAAGTCCATCGTGTGTCAGAGATGTAAGACATGTTGTGGGAATGGCAGGTTTCTTTAGGAAGCACATACCGAACTTTGCAACAATAGTTGAGCCTTTAACTCGTCTAACCAAAAAGGAGAACAAATTTGAGTGGAATGTTGAGCAACAGGAAGCTTTTGACAAGGTCAAGAAAATTCTTTCTGAGAAGCCAGTACTTGTGTTTCCCGATTACTCCAAACCTTTTCACATATTTTGTGATGCGTCATTGGTAGGGCAAGGTGGAGCTCTGACGCAGTGGGATCAAGAGAACAAAGTATACAGTGCGATAGCATACTTCAGTCGGACGTTGTCTAGTTCTGAGAGAAAGTGGCCACCGGTACAAGTAGAACTTGGAGCTATAATTTATGCGCTTCGGCAGTTCAAACCGTTCATTTTCATGTCTGAAGTCGAACTTCATACAGATCACAAGCCTCTGGCTTATCTGCTGAAGAAAGCTGAAGCACATCAGCATTTAGCTCGTTGGCTAGTTGAGCTGCAGAACTATAACATCAAAATAGTCCACATCGCAGGGAGCAGAACTCTCTAGCGGATGCATTATCGAGAATGCATCATGAGGATCTGAGTCCGGAAGAGATAGACAAGTTGCAAGAACTTGAGGACATAGCTGAATTTCCAGTCTGTCTAGCCATTGCTCCAAGACCTAGGATAATTCATGAGAAATTTGGGATCACATTGTCTTTGAGGGGACCAGATGGAGATGTGCAACAAGTTGACCTAGCAAAGGAACAGAATGATGATCCAGAGGCTTCGGCGCTCATACAATTTTTAAAAGATGGCGAGTTCCCGCCTGAATTTTCGGCAGAAGAGGTTGATAGGCTTACAATATTAGCTAAGGATCTTTGTCTTGAATCGGGTATTCTCTACATACACCAACAGGATTCCAAGCCCAAAATTTACATTCCAATCACACTTAGAGCTCTTGTTTTCGATTCGTTTCACACGACCAAGTTGGGAGGTGGTCACATGGATATGAGTAAAACGTTGAAGAAGTGTAAAAAGTATTTTTGGCCGCGTATGCATTCGGACATTCTCACATGGATCAAGCAATGCATTACATGTCAGCTTCGGCATTCACCAAATCCACCTTATCGAGCAGAGATGCGGATGCCACCAGTGAACACGCTCTTCGCTAAAGTTGGTCTTGATTTAGCTGGACCTTTTCCAAAAACACAGAAGGGGAACAAGCACATCCTGAACATCATCTGTTGGTTTACGAAATTTGTCATTTCGGTTCCTTTACCAGATGCAAAAGCTATCACTATTGCCTCGGCATTTTTGAAACATTGTTATCTTCGCTTCGGCGGCTGCACTGAACTTGTTACTGATAATGCTACGGCATTTACATCAGAGTTTTTCAAAACCTTTTGTGCGATGTTGTACATCAATAAAACATATGCGATTCCTCACTGGAGTCAAGGGAATGCAGTGACTGAGCGATCTTTCAGAACATTTCACAATATTCTGTCTAAATATGTGACTAAAGATCAGCCGGATTTCGATGAACATCTTGAATTTGCTAATTTTTGTTACAACACCTCGGTGCATCACTCTACGAATGAGACTCCTTTCTTTTTGATGTATGGTAGAGATCCTATTTTCTGTATTGATTTAATTTTGGATCCGAAGGTTTGTACACCGGTAGAACCTGTTGATGAGGGTGAATTTAAGCAGAAATTAGTATCGACGCTTAGGCGTGCTTGGCAATGCGCTGCAGAAGCGAATCGGGAAGCGCAACTTAGGAACAAAGAGCGTTATGATAAATTAGTGAGAAACCCAACCATCTCAGTTGGTGACAGAGTGTTGCTTAGGAATTATGCAGGCAAGCCTGGTACATCGAAGAAGTTTCACCTGCCTTGGCGAGGTGTGTTCAGAGTGATAGGTATTGATGGAGTTCACGTTACAATCGTTAGCTGTAACTCGCCTCAGTCACTTCCTAAAATTGTTCACATTAATCAGCTGAAGAAGTGCTTTGAATCTTTAGCACCGGCATGCACGGTTCCACAGCTTGACGCGGAAGAGAGCGAGGCACTTGAAGAAATTAGAGCAAAGGATTTATTGAATGAACCCGGATTCTCTCATAAACCAGTAGTTGTTGAGAAGGCTGGAACAGCGCAAACGGAAGAGGTTACATTACCGACAGCAGAGGAAGATCGTGAGAAGAGATACAGTCTCAGAAAGAATAGGCGTAAGCGGAATCTCAGTATTGACTAAGTGTATTTAGAAGGGTGGTAATTCGAAGTTTGATAATCTACTCTCATGCTTAGGCATAAACCAAGCTTTTATTTCATTTAAGATTTTTTTTCAGTCGAGCCATGCTTCGCTCAACTGATCGAGTCTTTCGCTTTGGCAAATTGGAAGTTGGTGTTCATTGTCAAGTGGATCGGCAGCCAGCTTTAAAATTCTACACGGACAAATTTGTTCTCTCTAATCATTTTCAACCAGCGGGTTTTGTGATTGAGTATGCGGATTGGAATTTGGTGAAAGGCAAATTGGAGTTCAGCTCCTCGGAACAGTGTTATATGGCAAGGAAGGCTGATGTTTTTGGAGATCGTGAGACGCTTTGGAAGATACTCGGTACAGAGAGTCCGAGGAAGATTTGTGGCATTGGACGTACGATTGCTAACTATGATGCAGAAGTTTGGAAAATTAACATGGAAGAAGCAATGTACACAGCGGTGTTTGGAAAATTCAGTCAGAATGAACGCCTAGGCGCGGCGTTGTTGACAACAAAAGAATACCGTTTGATTGAAGCCTGTAATCATCCTGCATGGGCAACTGGCTTGCATTTTAATGATAAAGACAATGAGCGATCATCTCGATGGAGGGGGATGAATGGACTGGGCAGAGTTTTGGAAAGAGTCAGAAGGGATTTAGCAGGTACTAATAGGAAAGACATTTAGCGGGCCTAGGTGACACAAACTTTGAGGATTTATGTTTGATAGGTTTAACCAGTTACTGTTGCAGAGATGGCTAACGAACAGCGTCGAACTCAAGATGTTTCGTCTGTGGTACCGGATCCGACTTCAATGGATGAGTTTCCACCGCTTTCTGCGGGCAAAGGACATCGTTTGGGGAGTGTGATTAAGCTGCCTCGGCAGGAGGAGGCGAAACAGGTGAAGAAAGTTCGAGACAAGGTGTCTGAACAAGGGACCAAGAGTTCGGGCTCAAAGGTTATGGATGCTTCGGCATGTTCAATTTCTGATTTTTCTAATGGTGGTTTTGGCAAACCGAATCAAGAGGAGATGGCGGAGGAGACCGTGGTTGAGAAATGGGGACGGAGGATTGTTGAGTTTTTGGTTTGTCAGGTGGATGCGAACTCGGTAGTGGTCGCACGACTTCGGTCGATGTCTAACAAGGGGTGGCCATATTTTATTTCGGTAAGTGATGAAACGGTGATGGAGTCGGAGGGTTTTGAGCGCAGGTTGCAGCTTGGAGACATTGTCGGCATTTCGACTTATGAATGGAGGGAGGAGTTTCGGTATCTGGCGGAGAGAGAGAATGAGAAGAGCGAGCGTAGGAAGATGTGGTTTGTGCAACGGATCAACTATCAAGCCTTGGCTATGTCAGTTGGCTATGTTCGTCATGCGATTTGGCGAGATTTTCCCGGAGTTGTCATTGAGGTAAAGGAATTGAGTCGGCGGAATGGTAGTAGATTGCTCTATGCCCACGTTATTTCATCTGGTATGAGGGTTTCGGCACGTTGCTATCGGCGTAGTCTTGATGGAATTGAGTTGGAGGCAATGAAGGAAGGTCAGCTGATCACGGTTTCTGTTGCAACTTTACCTCAGGATTGCTTGGTAGAAACTGGTTACATTCTTCCGCCACAGCCGTCATACAAAATGGGAACTGAGAAGTTTGTTACTCAAGGTTTGGGTGCTCTGGCGTTGGTCAAAATTGGTGAACCATGGAGACACACGAATGCTGATGGTCGGAATGTGTTTTACCCGTTCTCCTCGGAGATGACAATGAATGAACTGCGGTTGGCTGAGAAAGTAATTGGCGGAGCAGTTGCTTACTCGTATGAAGAAGAAGAACGGAAGGCACTTGATGATCGTTTTGAGGGTTCGGTGTCTGTGAATGGTGATGTTTTCTGGTTGAGATTTGCGAACCTAAGCACAGCGAAGTTGAGGAAGCTGAAGGAGAGCTGGGTTGTCAACGAACAAGTTTATTTCAGACCTGGTCTAGACAAGTATCACGTTGCGTCCGGATTTATCAAAGAGTTTTCGGTGGAGGAAGTGGATGATGGTAGGTGGACGGATCGTCGCACATTTGACTTGTGGGTTGGTGTTGTAGTCGCGAACGTGCAGGAGCGCAATGGTCAGGATGTGAATGCTGACATGCAGAAAATTGAGGATGGTGGTTTCGTTGTTATTCATCCGGTTCCAGCGAAGGGTTTGTTTTTGAGAAGAGATTGCTTTTCGGACAATCTCCCGTCTAAAATTGCTGAGAAGGATACGCCACAGGGGTGGATCATGCGGTCAATCCTCGGACGGAAATCGGAGTACAATGGGATGCTCCATGTACCGGAGGAAATGGATGAGGATGATGAAGGAGCAGTTGCCTCGGCAATAAAAAGCATGCATACTCTTTTGGAGAAGTTGAACAAGAGACAGAGGTTGACAGCGGAGATTTTGCTCAGGGACAAGTTTAAGGTCGTTTATCAGCAAGCGCCTCCGGGCGTTGGTAAAACGTTTGTTGCTGCAATCATCATTGCGCTAATTGTTGCCATTTATACGGAGTCTAAAGTTGCAGTTGTGACCTCGGCGAACATTCCGTTGATGAAAATTGTGAAGGAGTTGGAAGATGTCCTAGGACAAGATAAGATGAAACGAGTGGTAGCATTGTTTTCGTCGTATGCGAAGGATGTGTACGCAGTGCAGGTTCGTGATCTGATGAGTCATTTGTTGGTCTCGAAGTTGCAGGATGAAGAAGTTCTGAAGAAGTGTAACAAGGGTACGGTGAAAGAAGTGAAGGAGTACTGTAAGAATTTTAAAACTCGGCCTCGGCTGACAAATGAACGGAGATTGTGTTCGGTTTTGAATGAGGCTTCGGGTCTGAGTGTGATTTTTGCAACGGTGTCGATGGCGGAGAATTTGCTTGGGAATGTGTTGAAAGATGCTACTGTTTTGATTTATGATGAAGGAACTCAGGGGTCTGGTGTTGAACTTGCTCATTTGGTAGCGAGGATGCCTGTTCTGGAGAGGTTATTGGTGACGGCTGATGAGAGGCAATTGGGAGTTCATTTACATAAGCTACCGGTTCTACTTCAGTCTGGTTTCGGTTTGGAATCGATGGTGGATCAGCTTGTCATTTCGCCTATGGTAGATCGAACTTTGTTGGTGACATGTTATCGTATGCATCCGACCTTGGTCGAAGCAGTTTCATTTGCGGCGTATGAGCAGCATGGTGAGTTTTTGGAACCGGGACGAGTTGCAGAAGAGCGAGCACTGTTGACAGGTTCAGAATTTCCACTTCCGACACAATGTTGTCCGATTGTCTTGTTGAACATTTGCGGGAACTGTAGACAAGATGTGCAGTCTCCTTCTTTGACTAATGATTTGCACACCGCCTCGGCGATTCAAATTTTGGAAGCACTCTTTCGGTTTATTCCACAAGTTCCGGCGGAGCAGGCTTCGGTTGTTGTGATTTGTTTGTACTTGTTCCAGAGGGACTGCATACAGAAGGAGGTTGATCAGCGAGGTTGGAAGATCTTGGTTGTGAGTGTGGACGCTTATCAGGCGCAGGAGTCGGATTTAGTTGTCTTGGTAACAACGAGAACGAGATGGAGAGATGAACAGATTGGTGAGACTTCTGAGTTTTTGAAGGATCCGCGGCGTGCAACAGTGGCACTTAGTCGCGCGAAACACGGTTTGTTTGTGGTTGCAGACATGTTGACCCTAGGGTCTGGTGATGTTTGGAAGAGATTTGTGGATAAGTCTTCGGAGTACACGCAAGTGGTTGGAGAAAATTACCTTCAGGTTTTGGAGACAGGACAATGCAGGAGAGACAAGTTTGGGCAGATGATGGACTTGGAAGGGAGATCGGTTGAGGACTTGAACCATGATGATGAATGGAAGACTGTGTTCAGCAAGAAGGGTAATGCGAATGCAGAAAAGCAGCGCGGGGCTGATGTGTGGCGTACAAGCAGGAGCAGGAAGTTTAACAAACCGTATGATATCCCGAGTACTTTTTCTAAAACGAACTCTAACCTTCAAGTTTCCAGGTATCAGCGCGCTGAAGCTAACAGTGGAGGAGACGGAGAACGAACCTTGGCTACGGGAACAGGCACTTCAGACAATTGGAGACCGAGCGTTCGAAAGTGGGAGAATCAGAATTATGCTTCGGTTGCTGGCCCCTCTAATTCAGGAATGGTCAGTACGGATCCGATGGGTGTTTGGAGGAATGGACCGCCTGGGCGTGCACAGCAAGCATTGCAGGAGCCGGAGGAGGACTGGAGACGTTTTGCGGGCATGACGTTCACGTCATCGAAGGGACATCAGCGTGGCGAGACATGGCGGCGCGGAAATTGATTTCATCTTCACCTCGGTGGCTTTCTTTATTAATTTTTCTTTTTGTTTTCTTTTTCTGTGTTTTCTTAGTTTTGGTGTGGTGGACGTGGACTTGGTTGGGCTGGACGCACATGGTGGATCTGTGGACGGATGGATGACGGGAATTGGCTGTGCTGAGATGGTGGATGAAGGTCCGTGATCACACAAGGACCGGAAGGCTGTTTGGTGCAGGAGCTGGGCACGGTTGTGGATGGTCATTATGTACATTTTCTGTTTTTGTTTTCTCTTCTTTTCCCTAATTCTCAAATTCATTCTCTTTCTTTCTGTTTTCTGCAGCCTAGGCTGGACAAAAGCTAATGCATGCGTAGTGTTCGAATGGTAGTTGGGGGTGAGTAGTTTCATTTTTGGGTTGGCTTGTAGTGGGGTTTTACTTAGGATGTTTTTTTAATTTGCTTAGGCAAGATGATTTTACAAATGGTGTTCAGAATTTGTGCGCTAAGTAGCTATTTTATTAGGTTTTTGATCTTCTTTTACCAAATGCGGTTTTCTCTTAGTTTTAGTTTGACTAAATATAAATTTTAAATGGGTGAATGTATAATTTTGATTAAATGTAGCACTGGGGAGGTCAAGAGAAAAGAGCATTTTTCGTGTTTATTGTAATTTTGGTTATGATGCGCACTGAGGAGATGGAGTCGAACCTCTTTTACTTCTGGGAATTTTCTTTCATTTGTAAATTGGGGACACTTAGTTAGTTGAGGTCTGGTGGTGCTGGTTGTGATCGGAATTGGTCACCGAAGTACCT